>PVIY010022214.1:0-41173 GCA_004026745.1 Myrmecophaga tridactyla | reverse complement strand
TTTTTTCTCTATTATCATTTTATTTCTTTTTCTGATATCTTTTTATTTCTTTTTCTAAATCGATGCAAATGTTCTAAGAAATGATGAATATGCAACTATGTGATAATATTAAGAATTACTGATTGTATATGTAGAATGGAATGATATCTTAATGTTCTTTTGTTAAGTTTTTTAATTAATAAAAAAGTTTATAAAAAAAAGGTCTTTGTGAGTTTTAAATCAATTATGCCAGGCACTTAGTAGGTGCCCAATAAAATGGGGAATTTAAGTAGCAATTTTCACCAACTGGCATAAGCAAGCATCTCCTCTCTTGGATGAAATGAATTACCAAGTTCAGGGCAAAAACCAGGATGAAACTCAGTGACCAGTAGTGCTTATACCGTTGACCAAGCAGCAGTAGACAGCCTGTTCATCACGCACAAATTAGACCAATCATTGTGTACCCATCATTTACCTGAAGTGCTTTCTCATTGAGGTCAGGGTTCACTCATAATGTTTTCAAGGTTCATCAACGATGTGTCATTTGCCATAAGCTTCATTTCAAATATGTCACATTTTCATTATCCATTCATCTATCAATGGACACTTGAGTTGCTTCCACCTTTTGGCCATTGTGAATAATGCTGCTGTGAACATTGTTGTACAAGTATCTGTTCAAGTCCCTAATTTCGGCTCTTTCTGGGTATATACCTAGGAATGCAATTACCAGGTCATATAGTAATATTATATTTAACTTTTTGAGGAACTATCAAACTGTTTCCCACAGCAGTCCTCTATACTTTTGCTCCCCCAAGTCCAGGGTCCTAATGAGTTGATCTTAAGAGTTAGCTCCAATTACATTTGGAGGTACCAACCACTGCACAGTGTCCATTTGAAGCTCCTAGCAACTTCTGAATTGCCCTGGAGATGTGAGTCATGCTCACAAACAGTCTTCTATCCTGCATTGCTCTGGTCCCCATGGCAATGACCAGTTGCTGAAACTGCTTGGAGAAGTTACCTCAATATGGCCAGCGTTTCTGAGGACTTCTATGAGATATTGCTGTCCATGTTGAGGGTCTGTCTCCTGATGCTCCCCCGTCAGCCAGCCTTGATGAGGCTAAATCATCTGTCTTTAGTATTCACTGCCATCTACACTTCATTCTGTGCAGAAGCCAGGCCAGGAAAGACCCCTGTCTGGAGTTTAAAGTCCTCTTCTTGCAGGAGAGAACTCCTTGCATCTTTTATGCAAATAACCTCGTGTAATGAAGCACAGCAGTCATCTATTGCTGAGAGATAGGACCAGCTTGACTGACCTAATAACACCTAGAGACTCAGAGACAAACCAGGGCTACACTCCTGGTCCATTTGACCCACATCAGAAATTTGCTGACAGAGTCATTTTCTAGTTATATTACATTCTCACCTCTATCAGTGCCCAAAGATATATGTTCATTCATTTAAAATGTTCACTACCTTTCTTCTTTACTTGGTGCATTGGTTTGAAGCTGTATGTATCACAGAAAATAATTTTCTTAAAGTTAGTCTATTCTTATGGGTGTGGACCGATTGTAAGCAGGATCTTTTGATTAAGCTACTTCAGTTAAGGTGTGACCTACCTCAGTCAGGGTGGGTCTTAATTCTCCCTTTATAAATAAGATGAAGAGAGAGAGAGAGAGAGAGAGAGAGAGAGAGAGAGAGAGAGAGAGAGAGAGAGAGAGAGAGAGAGAGAGAGAGAGAGAGAGAACTACAGAAACAAGAAGCTGAAGGCAACAAAACCTGGAGGAGAAGGGAGAGACCAGTAGACATCATCATGTGCCTTGACAAGTGGCAGAGGACCTAAGGGTTGCCAAAAGCCAGTCTTTGGGGAGAAAGCATTGCCTTGATTTGAAAATTTTCACAACTTCAAAGCTGTAAGCTAGTAAGTCAGTAAATTCCCATAGTTAAAGCCAATGCATTTCATGGTATCTGCTTTAAGCAGCTTAGCAAACTAAAACAGATTTTGGTACTGAAGAGAAGGGTACTGCTATTGCAGTATTGCAACTAACAAAAATCTTTTAAAAGTTTTATAAATGGATAAGGGGAATATTATGGAAGAATTGTGAGGAGCTTGATAGAAAAGGTCTAGATTGCTTTGAAGAGACTGTTGGTAGAAATAGGGATGCTAAAGGTACATTTGTTGAGGCCTTAGACAGAAATGATGAATGTGTCGCCACCTGGAATAAAGGTGATCTTTGTTTTAAAGTGGCAAAGAACTTGACAAAACTGAGTCTTGATGTTGGGTGGAAGGAAGAATTTGTAAGTGACAATCATATATTTAGCTGAGGAGATTTCCAAACTAAATGTGGAAAGTGTGGCCTATCTTCTCCTTGCAGCTTATAAGAAAACACAAGAGGAAAGGGATAAACTGAGAACTGAACTCCTGGGTACAAAGAAACCAGAAACTGATGGTTGGGAAAATTCTGAGCTTCCAGAAAATGAGTCCCCAGAGAATAATGCCCCACATGAAGGTATAACTGTACGTGGAACAGTCAACCATTTCAGGGCAAGTCAGGATTGAACAAGCAGCTATCCAGAAAGGATTTGTGGAAAGTTCTTTTGTCTGATGGATTGGACCCCTTTGAACTATATGTGAAACTGACAAGTTTTTTGCAAGATCTGTATGAATGGAACCACTGCCATCCTGGAGAAGAAGTACAACAAATGGACAGATTGAAGGAAAAATGACTTCAAAGGCAGACAATGGAAGTTGAGGTCTGGACAGAAGACATCTTTTTAGGCAAGAGACCAAGACCACCCATGTGTGTGGAGAGGGTGAGTGTGTCCTGGTACTTGACACAGGGCAGGCCTTCAGCCATGTTGCTCAGGAAGTGTTACCACCCCAGTGTTCTCAGAAGCCTGGGGAATTGTGGGGAGTTTGACTGCCACATCCATACCTGACAAAGGTAGAGCCTTCTTCTCAGTGTTCAGGGAGAGTGTGGCCTCTGCAGAAGCATTCAGAAAGAGTGGGGTCTGTTCTCCAGCAGGCCTGGCGGAGAAAACATGGCTCCATAGGTGACTTTCAGACCTTGAAATTTATTGGAGTATTCCCTGCAGTTTTCAGAATTCTTTAGGATCTGTAACCCCCATTTTCCTTCCAATTTCTCTCTATGGGAATATTTATCCTATGATTCTTCCTCCTTCATATATTGGAAGCAGATAACTTGTTCTCTAGGTTTCACAGGTTCATAGACTAAAGGGAATTGTGCCCCATGACAGATCATACCTATAGCTGATTTTGATGAGATTTTGTAGTTAGTATTGTTTCTGAAATGACTTAAGGCTTTTGAGATATTGTGAGAGAATAAATGATTTTGCATATGGAAAGAACATGTCCTTTTGGGGTACAGAGGGTGGACTGTGGTGGTTTGAAACTGATTATATCCCAGAAAATCATGTTCTTAAAGTTAATCCATTCCTGTGAGTGTGGACCCATCGTAAGTAGAACCTTTTGATTAGGCTACTTCAGTTAGGATGTGACCCACCTTATTTGGGATGGGTCTTTAATCCTCTTACTGGAGTCCTTTACAAATGGGGTGAAAAGAGAGAATGACAGTGACTGAGAGACACACAGAGAGAGAGAGAGAGAGAAAGTAACAGAAGTAAGAACCTGAAAGCAATGAAACTCAGAAAAGAAGGGAGAGATTGCAGATACCACCATATACATTGCCATGTGGCACAGGACCCAAGGATCACTGGTAGCCATTCTTTAGGAAGAAAGCATCATTTGATGATGCCTAATTTTGGACATTTTTCTCTGCTTAAAAACTTTAAGCAAATAAATTCTCATTATTTAAAGCCAACCCATTTTATGATATCTGCTTTCCTCAGCCTTGGAAAAGAAAACACCTGGAACACTCTTTGTCAGAGATGCAAAAATGGGATATCTCCAAATATTTAAAGAAAATAATGGGAGGCTGGGACATAAGACACTGAGCACCTACATCTTGCCTTTTCATAGTTTCCCTCCTGTTAAAGTTCTCTGAGAGCCACAAGGGTGAAGGAAGGCTGGGAAGAGAAATTGTTCGCATCTGGGGATGTTGGTCTCAATCTACCATACAGAACATTTTGAGCCAATCTCAACCACATGGAAGTTGCCTTACTGGGGCTGGATAGTCCCGGGAAGCCTCCAAGTCAAGGGACTGCGCTATCTGCTTTCATCCCAAACTCAACTCCTTGCCACTCCAATATAGGCCACACTTACCAGTGAGCTGCAAGAGAAGAAAAGCAGAGGTTTTGCCCTCTGACTAGAGTGGGTTGACCTTGGTTGCTGTCTGAGTGGCAGAGTGAGGGTAGGAAGGCATGAGGATGGGTTGGGTATCAGTGGGCATTTCTGCAAACCCATCTTGCTAGGCCTTGTGGGAGAGCAGGAACGCACATACTGCAACCTTAATCTCCAGGAAAGCTCTACCTGCTGGGATTTGAACACCATAAATCAAGTGTGAATTTAGCCAGTCAAGATCACGCCCCTCCTGTGAGGGGGTGAGAGAGGTTCAGGCAAGGGCGGGAGGGAGTGTCTTTTAACCCACCTTCTTCAGAATATTTCTCAAGGATAACCTTCTCAGAACCTCACAGCTCACCCCACCCACTCTCCCTCTTTTTGATTCTACAGCACCCTAACCAGTTTGTACCACACCATCCTATAAGCATCTATTTGCCAGAAAGTCTTCCCAGTATGTTGTCACTTCCTCACAGGAGGACTCTGCCCATTTCTTTTGGTGTCCCTGGGATCCAGTACACGATTTGATACAAGGTAGGTCCTCAGGAGCTGTCAGTGAATCACACTTTACATACAACTGATTCAACGTGACTCAATCACAATTGCTATTTTGAGTAGGTCTGAGGTAAAAAGGCTTGGATCAATAAGAGGGATGGACTCTACAACAGCCCCTGATGCTATGCAAAAATAAGATCACAAGTCCCTGAAGAAGTTTAAGTGCCTTGAAATTGGTCCCTGGGTGTAGTTACAACTTGAGTTCCACCAGAACTGAAGAACTAATCAAACAGATGGCATTCATGAGAGAGTGAAGGAAGTCAGAGGAGGGAGCAGACAAAATCAGCGGCCCTCAAGTTCCTGTCAGGTGGCCAAGTGCTGAGAAACCACCAGACTCCAGGAATGGCCTGGAATTCTTAATTCTACCAATTCAAGCAAAGGACAAAGCCCAGATGTGACAATATCCTTGGCAGGCAAAAAAAATATCACAGCCATGAACGTGTGTGTCCATGAAACAAAGAACTGCTTACGTCAGCACGATCGTCCTTTTCCAAGTTCTCCCTTAATATTCATTTGTACTTTGTACGCTTACTTGGCATCTGTGTTTGCCAGGTGGTAGCAGATGCCAGAGGCTTAAGAAAGAAAATATCACAGATAAATTTGGCATTGAGAGGACTCCATCCATTGACTTCACGGTTTCTGTGGGTTGAGAAAAAAATGTCAGCAACTCTGCAGCAGCTCCTGGATACTTGGGTCCTGCTTGAGCAAGGCCAATTCTCTGGAAAAAGTGAAAAGCCGCTGTTCAGGGAGATCAATGTTAATTCTAAGCAGTGATGCTTGGACCCATAAAGAAGAATTTCTCTTCAAATTTTGATTTTTTCCCATCTTTTCATATTCTCTTTTTGTTTGGAACTTCCTTTACACCTATTTTTTTTTTTTTTTTTTAAATTTGCTTATGGGCAGGAGGCACCAGGGATCGAACTCCAGACCTCCAGCACGGCAGGATCGAACTCCAGACCTCCAGCACCTATTTTTAATGTGGGGTCATAAGGACTTCCTCTAGCAAGCTTTGGTGTCGGCAGAATTTAGTTGCATGTGTTTGGAGGGGTGAGTTCACTGCGCCCTTGCTGGCTGCAGCTGGGACCAGCTTTAAGTTCCTAGAGGCCCCTGTCTCTGGTCCTTACTTGCAGCTAGATGCGTTGAATCCTTCACATGCTTGGAATCTCTCTGACTTCCCTTTTGCCATTTCTGTTTGCTCCAGGAGGAGAAAATTCCATTTTCAAGGGCTCATTTGATTACATTGGGCCAACTCAGATAACCCAGGATAATGGGTCTATAACCTCAATTATATCTCTTAAGTCCTTTTTGCCATGCAATGTAATATGTTCAGATTCTGGAGATTAGGGCATGGATATGTCTGCCTTTCTGCTTACAAGTAATCTAAACATTACCATTTGTTGGATATTGAGGTAGTTTCTAATAGCCTTTTTTTTTTTTTTGGTTTGTTTGTTGCTTGCTTGTTTTTTGTAGATATCTCCACTATAAATGCCTCTCAAAACTTAGCTTTTACTTCAGTAAGAGTAGTTTCTTAGATAAATTCTTTAGGGGTGCAATTGTGTTTACAATTTGATACTTTGTATTTCTTGCTTCCCCAAAGAGTTGCATCTGTTTATTTTACTACTGAATTTAGCTTTAATCTGCACACCTCTACCTTTTTCCTAGTGAGTGCTAGCACAAGCCATAAAAAAGGATCAAAGAGCATTCTGTTCATTAGACATTTCATCTTCTAACTCAGTGTAAAATAACAAACACACAAACAAATTAAGAGACTGGGACAATCATTGCTTCTTGCTTACCTTATAGCGTTTCATTGGATGTTGAGATAATGGCTGAAGGAGATGGTATGGAGTCAGCATGTCCTAGTTTATGAGGGTCATCTGCGTATATCTCTTCCCAACTTTACATTCAGTGATGCCAACTCAGTAGCTTTAAATTATTGATGGTAGAAACAATATACTGCGGAAATCAGCCAATACAACAAATCAATGCTGTTTTTTTTTTCTTGAGAGCCACTGGTTGCTGGGTAACCAATGTATATTTTTGGTTTTGTAATTGTCCTTGGGTTATAGGAGCACACTATAGGTGTCAATGTGATTTTGGAGAGCCCAGCTTGGAAAGGCACAGGAAAGTTCTAAGACGGTGGACAATACTTCAGGACAGCATACTAGTGTTGAGGGAAAGCACAGATTTGGCAAACAAGACAGATTTTATCTCAAATGTTCATTCTACAAAACTATTGGCTTTTGCATTTGAAACAAGTTGCCGAACTTTTCTAAATCTCAGTCTCTTTAACACAAAAGGAGGAAATGCATGCCTATCTTATTAGTTGTTTGGGAAGATTAAATAATATATTAAAATAAATGGCATAAAAGGTGTATATACAACAAATAAAACTTGTGATAATTACAATCTCTGAAGTGGTTTTCTGAGAAACTGCAACAGCAAAGTACTCAAGAGCCTCAGGAATGAAAAAGTTAGAATTGCCAGAAACCACATAGATCTTCTACAGTATTCCAACTCACCTCTATTTCAACTAAATGAATGTCTCTCTTACATTTTGCCACTTCTAAAACACTGTTATTCCCACTTCACATTTGGACTGCATCTCAGTATCCAGAGAACAAATCTAATAGAGAGCCAATACATTCACCAGGAATCAAACTGTTGATTCCCATTCTCTTGCTCCCAATTCTCAGGGAGATGTATAAACTGAGAACCAGGATGCCTAATTTACATCAGGACCCAGGGCCCTATTTGAACGATTCTCTGTTTCACAAGCAGTCCATTTATTTGGAAAGTATTTATTGAGCTACAACCTTTCTGGCAGAAATAATAACCCCTTTCATTTACATAACACTTTAGAGTTTACAAAGCAGGTTCACACCCATGATTTTATTAAACTTCATAACAACAAGATGACTTAGTTAGAGCTATCCCAATTGTAGAAGTGAAGAAACTGGAGCTCAGAGGAGTGAGGTCATTTACTCAAGGTAGTACAGCTAGTTAAAAGCTATGACATCAGTCATTCCTCCACAATGAATAAGAACAAGAATTCCTGTCCACCATATGAAACCAAAGCCACTTGATTGGTTAGCCCAATTGCATTAATTAATTTATAGTGACGCTCTCTACACTTGCACAGCAGAACTGCTATTTAAAAAAAAAGTTCACAAAACACTTATTCATGCGTCATCTCAATTGAGCCTCACAAAAAACTAAGAGAATACGTAACCAGGAGGGAAAAAGAGGACAACATTAACCAAGTACCAAGTACCCAGCATAGATCTAAGCCTTTTACATATCATCTTAATTTGAATTTTCTAGAGGGTTATTGCAGAGGCAAAAGGTAAAGTTTTACTGGGAGGTGTCATTCCTAGGGAAGTAAGAGTGAGAGAGAAAGGGGAAATGAGGCAGAGAAAGAGGACAAGCAAATATAAAATGGCACATTCTTGAGCTGTTCACAGCATCTCAAGAAAACATGGAAGGCCCCTTGGTCATGTAGGAAATCTCCAGAAAGGTCTATGGATGGAAAATTGTGACTTGGTCTTTCTTTGTTGTTTCCTGACTCTAATGAAGGACAAAACCCATTCCAAGAGCCTTAACTCCTTCACGTTTCTGGGTTGTGCTGTTCAGCTCCTCCAAGTAGCTGCTGGGGAGGCTACCTCCATGGGTCTGATCAGGTTAGTCTGGGGTCTTGGAGATGCCATGGCTCTTTCTGGGGTAGGCACCTGGAAGACATGCCAAAGCCTGGCTCTTGCTGTAGAAGGGAGAGTAAGACAATGACAGTATAAAGAGGTGATGCAACTGAGGTGGTGGCAGCATGTGGGAATTTGGGACCAAGAGCTGGAGGACAGTCTAGGACTGAAACTTGCACTATCTCATTTCACTTTTACAGTGCTCCTGAGAGATGGACATTGCTCTTCCCAGCTTCCCAGTTTTTCATTTGGGATTCACTGGGCATGAGAGGTGGGTTGAGGACTAAGTTAAGGTCTTCATGCTTGCAAGATCTATGCTCGTTACACCTTCCTTTAGCAAAGTTTGAATGACTCTATCGCATTATTTTTAATTAATTTTTATGACAAGAAAATATTTATTTCATCTATATGCAAAGTCACAGAAAAATAGAGTGGTCTTTCACACTGGTTTCTCTTGAGTAGAATGGGAATCTCTAAGATTTCAGCTTCTCCTGACTTTTTGTGGGACTTAGGGGGTCCGCATGGATTAGCCCTTATTTCAAGGGCTTCATGTGCCCTTTGCAGTCAGCACTCTTCTTGAGTGTTATCCCTCTTCTGCTCTTTCCCCAAGCTGTTTCTTCTGCCTGTGCTCCTTAGTGCAATGTCTTCTGCCGAGCATTCCTGCTGCCTCAGACCCCACAAACTCAATAATCTTCATTCTAAAATGTTGATCTGGATACATCATATCACTGCATAAATCTCTTTTCACTGGCCTCAAGATAAAGTTCAAACCACTTAGCATGACATTCAAGGCCCGTACCCCCACCATCATCAAGCTCCTGCCTATACTTATCTCATCTCTTATTACCCTTTCACTACACAAATTATATTTGAACACAGAACCAGAAAAAGTCACATGCTTTTATGCTTATGTGCCTAGGTACATATTGTTTCTTCTGTTTGAAATGCATTTTGCTTTTGCCCTGTGAGAATTCCTGTTCATTTGCTAAAACTCTCCTCAACTGTTTCCTATTATTTAAAGCCATCTTTAGCTCCTCTCTTCAATTAAAACAACAGATTTACTTTTTATACTTTCCTAAGACTTTATTAGTAACCCACCTACTAGCAATGATCATTGATTTTCACTTGTTTATTCATTTTAGGTAACTTTATCTTCCTCCAGTAAGGGCAGTGCCTATGATACTTAGCATCATAAGCTAAGACTGACCCACACTGGGGGCTCAATAATTATTGGCCATGTGGTTTAAGTCTCTAAATTAATTCTTGTAGTCAGGCTTGAACTCCCAAACTAAAACTAGATATTTGTGTAGTGCCATTGCATTTTGGATCCAAGGATTCAGTGCAATTCCAAAAAAGAAAACTTCTAGATCATAAATTGCTTATCTAGCAATAGCAGTTAATTATTTGTTGCATCTTTTACCCCAAAGACCCTCAAATCCACTGCAGATGTAATTTTGCTTATGAAGTGATCAATTCTCCACCCTAAAGCTACATAGATGTTCTCTTGAGTATTTGACTAAATACAAATCTGCACATAAGAAGAGTGAAACCACATGAGGCCAAGCAAAGAAAAGCCACCCAAAGCATAAACTGAGCAAACCCAGAACTCAAACAAGGCTTGGAGACATTCCAGTTGAATACTCAAGGCATTCAGTAGAACCCTCCAGAAGGGTTAAACATTCATGTGAAGAAAAGAATAATGGCCTGTAAACACTGCAGAGGGTCTGAGATTTTACCCTACTTTCAAGGTAACAAATTAACCTACCGCAGTTTCATAGAGGCTGGTACAAGACGTGAGTCTCCTGGGTCAGAGACAAAGGACTTTATTACTCACAATAAAAACAGTAGCTAGAGTATTAGCATCTGTGCTGATTCCCAGAGTTTCAATTGCCACAGGGTCATGAAAAGTGAGCCAGATGACATCTGCATACAGTATTTGCATTATAGGAGAGAAGACCCCTCCTCTGGGTCTTTTACAATGGGCATTGAGTCTATCTGAACTTTCCCCCAAAAGGAGACACTATGTTTATTGTTCTGGACATTAAATACACCTGCCCTTTGTTCTGGCAGGAGCCACTATTTCTGTCTTCCAAGACTGTTTGCTACACAGACATTCTGGAAAAGAGAGTCTAGAATCAAGGAAGCCAGTGCTTCTTGTAAGATGTGCAAAACCAAGAAACCCATGTGGGGAATTGTCTCCAACACAGTCCACACCAATGATCTATACTCCCACTTTAACAAATTCAAGAAAGAAGAAAAAATTAAATTCAAAAAGTTGAAGGAAGGAAATATTAAAGGTAAGATTAGAAAGAAGTGAAATAGAAAGCAGACTGAAAATAGAAAAAATAAATAAAATGTCATTCTTTGAAAAGACTAATAAAATTAATTAAATTCAAGCTTATAGTGATCAAGATAAAAAAGAGAAAACAAGTTATCAATATCAGGATGAGAGTAGACGCTATCTATACAGACCCTACAAATACTAAACTACTAAAGAACAAATATTGTAAATAATTTTATGGCAATACATTTGACAACTTTGATAAACTGGACAAATTCCTTTAATGACACTCTCCATTAGTTTTCTATTGCTGCTCTATGACAAACTTTATGGTTTAAAACAACACAAATTTATTATCTTAGGTTCTCAAGGGCAAAGATTTGAAATGGGTCTCACCAGCTAAAATCAAGATATTGGCAGGGCTGCATTTATTCTAGAGGCTCTAGGGGAAAATCCATTTCCATGCCCTTTCCAGGCTCTCTAGAGGCCACATATATTCCTTTGTTCATATTCCCTTTCTCCATCTTCAAGGCAAGCAATATCGGACTTCTCGAGATATCAACTTTCTGGTTCTCTCTTCCATTTTTCTCTACCACTTTTAAGGATCCTTGTGATTACATTGAGCATCCATATAATCCAAGATAATTTCCCCAACTGAAGATCAGCTGACTGACAATATTAAGTGTGGCTAAAGTTTTGGAGCAAATGGAATTCTCATACAATGCTAGTGAGAATGTAAAAATGGTAAAACAGCACTTGAAAACTCTTGGGCAGTTTTTTTTTTTTTTTAATAACGTTAAACATGCATTTACCATATGGCTTTGCAATTCCCAGGTATTTACCCAAGAGAAATAAAAACGTATCTTCACCTAAAACTTGCAAATGAATGTTCATGGCAATTTCACAAGAGCCCTAAATTGGAAACTATACAAATTGTAATTAACTGATGAATGGATAAACAAATTGTGGTATATCCATACAATGGAATTCTACTTAGCAATGGAAAAAACCAAGCTACTGATGCAAGCAAAAACATGACTAAATCTCAAAGACCTGGGACTGCATGAAAGAAGGCTTACACAATAGAGTATATACTGTAAGATTCCATTCATCTTAAACCCTAGAGCTGGTAAAAGTAATCTATCTTGACAGAAAACAAGTCAGTAGTTGCCTGGGGCTGGGACTGAAGGTAGGACTTACTGCCAACTGGTACAAGGGAACTTTTAGGATGGGTGGAAATGTTCTTTATTTTGACTGAGGCTGTAGCTGCACAGGTGTATGCCTTTTGTCAAAACTCAATAAACTGAATACTTAATTGGATGCATTTTACTGCATGTAAATTATACATCACAAAGGTGTTTAAAAAATATTGAGCTATAAGGGTGAGGCACTTTAAACAGGCTCACCCAGTCTGCCCTCCCCTACTCACCATCCACATACCAGTAATGGGTCCAGGGGACCCAGTTGAAAATCCTATGGACTAAATGGTCCCTGAGGCCTGGGGACAATCCAGTGTTACAAGAGAAATCTGCCTTTTCTCAGTTAGGTTCATTCAAAATTCAGCCTTGTCTATGTATGCATAGAGCCACATCTCGTATGGTGAGGAACCACAGGAATGACCATTAGGAAGGAGAGAGAGCATCACTGAAGCTTGGTACAAGGGGAGTAGACTGAGACTAGAGGTAAAGATGGCCTAAGCACAGCTTGGATTTTGCAGACTTATTTTACCTGGGGGGCAGCAACTGCCTTTCAGGATATGGGACAGAAGTACAAATGGGTGAACATGTAAAAGGCTGGTCTTGTGTGATTCCTGTAGGAGCATGAGCCATGAGGCATTGGCATGGATGATTTTCTGTGCTTGGGCAGACTGGTGGAGGAAGAAGGGTGGATATTGTGGTTTGAGAGCAGAGAGGAAGAAAGAGAGGCTGTTGCGTTGCTAGGGGTCTGACTATGGCAGAAGGTGTGACATATACAGGAGTTCAGGTACTAGCATCTGCAAGGAGCAAACAGCAGGCTGTAGCCAGGATGACTCTGCCCAGAGGACCTGTGAGCCACACTTTAAGGCTCCCAGATGGGTGAGTGGGAATTTGAAGGGGACTGAGAGCCGAGAGACAGAACCAGACAAGGACTGATGAGCAAATGGTCTTTGTGCTAGAACTGGAGCTTGTCACTGGGAGTGGCCTGGCCAACCCTCAATAGAATTAACCCAAGATTTTTAAGAAGAGAAAGTGAGATTGTTTACCTGAGCACAGAAACCAAAAACTTGAAGCTCCAGGAAGAAACTAGGTGATAATTTTTAAATAACTGCTGACCAAATTGAATTTTTGACGAGCAAGGGCATTATTTTAGATTTACAGGGTCACCAAGGTGTAGGCTGCACACCTGTATGGGCTGGGCCATACACCTGTTTGGACTGTGGTAAGGTGAGTTCAGAAATTGAGAAACGTGGTTGGACTTGAAATCGCTGCCGTAGTATCCAGTCATGTGACCAGTGGACTTGCATTTTGTAGCTCTTTATTTTCTTTTTTGCTTTCAATAGTAACTGATTTTAATATATATTTATAAAAGTGCCTAACTGAGAAAGCTTGGAAATGAAAAAAAAAATGCTAGTCATTTAGCATCTCCAGTTGGAAGAACAATATTCCAGAACAGAGGTTAGGAAACTATAGCTGTGAGCCAAATCTAGCCCACATTTCTGCACAACCAATGAGCTAAGAATGGATTTTAAATAGACTTTAAATTTTTAAATAGCTGAATAAAAATTGAAAGGAGAATAATATTTTGTAACGTGGAAATTATTTGTAATTCACATTTCACTGCCCCCAAATAAAGTTGGATGGCACATAGCCCTATCTGCCTGTCAGCATACTGTCTAGTGTAGCTATACTGCTCCAATGCCAAGTTGAGTAGCTGGGTCAGGAACCAACAGGCTAGCAAAGCCTAAGATATTTACCATTTAGTCCCTTATTGAAAAAGCATGTGAGCCCCTGCACTAGAAATTGTTATCAGCTACCACACCTGCTTCCTGGCAATCCAGTATGAATCAGTTTGAAAATCGACAAAGCGAAAGATTTTCTTCCAACATTGTCTTTGCAGAATTTATACTCTGTGCTAATCTGGAAGGTGTGCCCCAGTTAGTCCCACTTCTGAGGCTCTAACTACAGCCCAGCTCATAGTCTTCGCAATGGTGCACCAGGGCTGCTGCACGTGGCCTGGCTCACCCGGGCCTCCCCAGGATAACTAACGCCCACAGCCTTTGTTGTTCTGGGCATTGTCATTCACGTTTTCACCAGGCCTGACCCTGCCTGGTTTGTAAGATCTGATGGGCTCCCTGCCCAAGAAGGCATGGCTGCAGGCAGGTGGAAGTGCCACTCCAAGGGCACTGGAGGGAGACGGGCGGGCGCTCATTCCCGCGCTCAGGTTGCAATCGCTCAGCCCCTGGGTTTCCAAAACATGAAACTCACACGCTGCTTACAACAACTCATTAGCGTGCCTGGGGAAAGTTAAACAGCTCATGCTTCACAAGAGTCCAGTGTTTCCCCGGGAAGGAATGTGCAGGGGAAGGGGCGGGACCCAGGGTAAGAGGCTCCTGTACGTGAGCAGGAATGTTGTGCTGGGTTCCTTGAAGGGAGCCAAGCTAGCTAGAGCGTTTCATTAGGCATAAGACACACGTGGAGGAGGGAGAAGATGTCAGAGCTGGGCTTTTGATTTTGGGTGCTCGCCCAAACCTTAGGCAGATTGGGAGGCGGCTGAGATACAGTGGAAAGAATAACGTGGTTGATGCCAGAAGGAGGTGCCAGTTACCGGCTACGTCATTTTGGGCGATTTACACTGCCTCTGGGAGGCTCATCTGGGAAGTATCTCGCTCATTGGGCAGTTGAGAGGATCACACTAAATAAAACAAGTGGAAAGTTTTGTCAACTGTAAAATTCAGGGCAAATGTGAAGTGTTATTACAAGGCAACTGAAAAGGGCACAACTCTACCATTAGGATTGGACCAGTAAAACTTTGCTTTTGACTTTTTATGAAAATCATTTTGGTCTTTCTCTCAAGTTGCAGACCCAGGCTGTAAGGGATCTTAAAGTCCTTTAGATACCCCATCCCACCCCTAGGCCAACTGCCTCTAGTACTTCCCTGACTATCTGCAACATACTTGCCAAATGGTTTTCAGACTCTGCTTACATACCTCCAAAGATGGGGAGCTCACTCTTTATCATGATAGTCTCTTTCATCTTGGGCTAAACAGGCCACTGGAAAGTTCTTATTGGGCTGATATCCTCTTATTGGGCTTTTACTCACAGGTCCACACAGAACAAGTATAACAAATGCAGTTCCCACCTCTCTAAGACCAATTCAATTTTCTTTGTATATTGCACTTGCTATCATAATTCTTAATCTTTTTTTTTCCCTACACCAGTGGTTGTGAAACTTGTTAGTGTCTAAACACCTTCACATGCTTAAAAAATATGGAAGGCCCCAAAGAGCTTTTATTTATGTGAATACTTACCAGAGTTTATCTTGTTAGAAATTAAAATCAAGAAATCAAAACAAAATCTTTATTAATTCATTGTAAATCCCATTGTATGCAAATAAACAAACATTTCTATGAAAAATAACTGTAGAACAAAAAAGTGTTTAGTGGGAAGAATGGCTTTGTTTTATATTTTTTGCAAATCTCTTTGTTGCTAAATATAACACAAGACTCTAATGTCTGCTTCTTCATGTAGACTGTTGCCATATACTGTTTTGGTTGGTGTATATGAGAAATCTGGCCTAACATAGCTATGTAGTTGGAAAGTGGGGGGTATGTTAATAGCCGTTTTAGATAATTGTGGCTATGTCGTGTGGACTCTTGTATACTCCTGAGAGAAAGAGTTTAAGAAGGCAAATAATACCTAGGTGTTATTTTGAACACAATTTTGACCTCATGAAACATTCTCATGAGCGTTAGGGAACTCCAGATCACACTTTGAGAACCTAAACCATGATTCTTACAACGTTAGACTTGTCCCAGTAATAATATTCCAGAAACGAATACAGGTGCTCCTCCCTTCTTCCTTTCCTATTTCTTTTCTTTAACTTCATTTACCATTAGAATGGACTTTAGGACAAAAATATGAGTCCCAGCTTGATGTCTTTCCAGTAAAGCTTGGAATTGATCTTAACTCAGAATCATATTACAGCTTACCTTTCCTCTTCCCCAGCTCATGGAAAAGACAAATTAATGCCTTTGGTAAAATAACAATATGAGTCCTAAGATGCAACATGGACCTGACAAAGTATAATTTCCTGCCTTGATAACTTAAAGTGATGTGGTGCCTCTGAAACATAGGAGGGCAGCCTTTGTTTTACCTGATATCTTGGGACAGTTTCTGACGATAACTTGTGAACCTGCCAACCTCATGGAATAAATATGCAGAATCTAAGACTCCCAGGGAAAGTAGGGCACTGGCTCTCTACTCCTCCGATGCTCTAGTTCCCTCAACAATATCTACATTACCTCTCAAGATGGGCAAGATGCAGAAGTGTTTTGTAGGCTTTGCTGAATAGAACATAGCTGGCCTGGTCTGGGCAGGGCACAGCTCAGGTACATTCCTTTGGAACTAGATCTCCATCCTGGATCTATTCCTTTTCTCTGTAGCAACAGGCACTTCTAAGACCTACAGTCCCATCGTTGACCTTCTTTCCATGGCAAGTTGGATTCCTGATCTTTCTGTGCTGAAAGTTTCTGAAGAGTTGATTTTTCCCAGCAGAGGTTTAGGAGCCTACAGTGTGTTGATCACCTAGCATTTAAATGCTCTTTCTTTTAGTACAGATGTAAAATCTCCATATTCACATCCAGATGCCAACCTCCATACATGTTGAAAATTCTAGGCAGGACCCTGGTTAACATAAGCCTCAGCACTCGTTTATAAACACATGTCCCAGATCCTACAGGGAAGTACCGAATGAGTGGTGTAGCCGGGCCAGAGAATTTTTGTTCTCCCTCCTAAACTTGGATGATCTGGCTCCCAGAAAACCTTCTCCTGTCTATTAGGCAGGATACATTTTCCAAGTCCATTTTGCTATTTAGTGTTTGTCCTGGGGTGACAGGAAAGTGGAGAGGACTGTTATTTATTGAGCATCTACTTTGTGCCAGAGGTTTTCATATCATATCTAATTTAATCCCCAATATGCAGTCAAGCTAGATATTCTTATCCCCATTTCACAGAGGAGGGAATAAACACAGAGAAGTTTATAGGACTGCCAAATAAAATATGGGCCACTTAGCTGAATCTGAATTTCATAAGCAAACTCAAGAGTCAGAAACTAGAATATAGATTACCAGGGGCTGGGATGGGGATAGAGAATGAGGAATTAATTTTTAGTGGACACAGAGTTTCTGTTTGGAAACATTTGGTAATTTGTTGTGGTGATGGTAAGACAACATTTTGAATGTAATCAACACCACTGAATTATATATCTGAATGTGGTTCAAAGAAGAAATTTTAGGCAGTATATATGTTGCTAGAATAAAAATAATAGTTAAAAAAACAGCCATAGGACTGTATAACCCAATGGTAAAATCTAATGTAAACTATGAACTATAGTTAATAGTACAATTATAATGATATCCTCTCATCAATTGTGACAAAGTTACTACACTGATGCAAAATGTTAAAAATGGAGAGGGGACTATGGGAACCCTATTTTCTGTATGATCCTTCTGTGAACTTAAACCTTTTCTGATTAATAAAAAAAAACAAATATGAATTTCAGGTAAACAATGCGAACAATTTTAGTATAAGTATATTCCATGAAATATTTGGGACATTCTTATAGTATGAATTATTCACTGTTTAACTGAAATTAAAACTTTTGGGGTGTCCTCTCTTTTTATTTGCTAAATCTGGCAGCCCTAGAAGTGAAGTAGCTGACACAAAGCTACCCAGCTAATAATTGGCAGGAACTGAGATGTTCTTTTTGCTCTGTCTAGAGGTTCTCCACCTTTAACCTTATATTCTAATATTGAAATCTAAGAATGTTTTTTCTAGCTTCTTGCTAGCCCTCAGAAACCCAGAATCAAAACAGAGTGCCAAAGTCTGAGTGCCAGGTTAAGGGAAGAGGGGAGAGGACTTTTTCTTAAGCATTTGTATATTCCTATTTTACCAGATTTTAACACTTTGTCTAATGTACTCTGGATCCTTAGAACAGAACCTAGCTCATAGGAGGCACCTAATAGGAGCTTGTTCATTTAGACTGAAAAAGTAGCATGTGGACAGTATCATTAAGAATGCTGACTTTGGGTGGTCAAGAGGTTCTGATTCTTTTGACCTCTTGTACCTTTGGCTTTCATGTTAATCTGATTTTGAAAACAAGAAGAAGGAATCCCCAATGTAAATACTTGTAAATACATTAGGCCTGTGATGGGAGAGATCAAGCCTTCCTTGCATGAGTTCTCCAGATCTGATCCACTTTCTCCTCTTTGGAAGTCCTCATCTGCCTGAGCTTGTAAAGAATCAGCTCATATGAATAATTCACTGGACAGATAGAAAGTCTGACTTCCTTACTGACCCCAAAACTTACATTTCTTGGAATAACTTACTATTTATTACTATTTGAATCTGATCTCAGGGAATCTCCCTACTCTTCTAAACTACCTTCTCTTGCAGCATCTCCTCTCTCACATTTAAAAATGTGTATTCATTTAATCTGAAGCTGACTTCTCCTCCTGTAATATCAAGAAGGTTACCTGGCAAGGTCTGCTTTCCTCCCAAAGTCTTACCTCTTTGACTTCATTGATCAGCTCCCAGATGAATTTCCAGAAGGAGATGCGGTATCAGTTACCTGGCAGCTTCTGTTTTATAACCAGGCAAAAGAGTGTTAGAATCTCAGCTTTTGCCAAAATAGATATCTAGAAAGTCAAAGCCTTTCTCCTAATGGAAGAATTTTGTTGATCTTATTGTCATTTTACACATAGATTCTGCCATTTTGCTAATTATGTTCCTTTGGTAAGTCACTAAATTTCTCTTGGGTATTTCTAATCATACCTTGACACTATATGTCTCTAACCAAACTGACAACTCAGGAAAGGGAAATAAAAGGAAAACTAACATTTAAATGAGCACCTACTTTACTTTAAGGTCTCTCTTTAGCACTGAGCTTACATTATTTGATTTAGTGTTCATAGCAACTGTCTTTTGAAGATGGGAGAACAGAGACTCAGAAATGTGCCTCTCCTGAGATAAGGCTGTAAATGCCACTGCTGTGTATAACCTGAATCGGATACATCCAAAGTCCATCTTCTTTTGCCTATTCTAAGCAGGATTTATGGTAGCAGATCATTCTGTTTGGTGCAAATCATGGCTCAGTCAAACAATCTCCCACCAGCATGCAAACACTCTGGGAAAAGAAGCATTTGCTTCTGGGTAAAATGCACCTAGCTCCAAGACTACTTCATCAGCAACTTGAGGAAGACCTAATGAGTATCATCTGCATCTTCAAAGAGCCAGAAGGGTGGAGACATCTGTTACGGGAGATGGATGTTGCCAATTTGCTGGTCATTCTCCTGATGATTGCTTTTTCATGGGGACAGCCAGAAGAGAAATATGGCCACAAGCTTGAATTGGTTGATTTTAATTGACATAGGGAACAAGGTGTTGGTGTGTGCTATGTGAGTATGTGTTTGTGTGATTTTTCTAAAAAATAGACCAACACACCTCTCTCTCACTCATAGTAATAGTCATGCAGCAAGTTAGAATTCACAAAGTTCTTTGTCCGTTCCTTATCTTGTCGAATCCTGACCATAGTCCAGTAAGAACAGCACGAGCATGGCAATTTTATAGAGGAGTAAACTGTGCACTAAATCTAGACTTGTAAGAGGTAAAGCTGAAGTTTGAACACAGGCCAATCTGAATCCCAGTCCTGTGCCATTTCAAGTCTGCCTACAACATTTCTGAATTTTGTAGTAAGTGTATATGGCAACTAAATAAGTTCCCTCAAGCCTTAGAAAGAAGAATGACTAGATCATGTCCAAAATGATAATAATAATAATAATAATAATATCCAGTGTAGGCCATCAAAATAAAGTGCACCAACATTAACAATATGGATAAATCTAAGTAATATGGTCCCAATTGATTACATATAGGATGATAGAATTTTTGTAAAATTAAAAACAACTAAAATCTAAGAATATATAATTTTTTATGAAAACATATAGATGCAATAAAACCATATATTAAGAAAAGCAAGGGAATGAAACATGCAGGATTTAGGGTGATAATTCCCATTGTGAAGTGAAAGTCAGGGAAGGAGTTAGTAGAGAAGCCAAGACATTAAATGAAGGTTATTGTCAAGAGCCTAGATTTAGTTCTGAGGGATGGTTGGCTTCTTGAATGCATACATTATTTTAAATACTATTTAAACAACTAAAGAAATAAATAAAAGTGGGCCATGCAAAGGCCAATGAGCAAAATTTGTCATAATCCCCCCATTAGGAATAATTCATTTCTGTTTACTTGTGGTCCAATAAGGAAAAAAAGAGAGTCTCTCAAAATCTGTCACTCTTGGATCAGCACAATAAGGTCTTATTTCTCACTCACTTATATCTCATGAAGGGGTGAGGCCCTCCTCTAT
Source organism: Myrmecophaga tridactyla (assembly GCA_004026745.1). Classification (NCBI taxonomy): domain Eukaryota; kingdom Metazoa; phylum Chordata; class Mammalia; order Pilosa; family Myrmecophagidae; genus Myrmecophaga; species Myrmecophaga tridactyla. The sequence goes on along the minus strand of PVIY010022214.1, from coordinate 20,790 downwards.
CTTGTAGCCTGCCAACTTCATTGTGTGACCTCTTAGGTAAGCAGGAAAAGAGAAGGATGGAGGAAACACTCTGGCTTTCAACTGCCTTGGCCCACAAGCAACTCATGCTCACAGTTCATTGGCTAAAACTAGTCACGAGGCCCCAATCTAATTGCTGGGGAGACAGAGAAATGTAGAGGAAGAAATGAATATTTAGTGAATACTATCTGATTCTGTCCCATTCAGTTGTATTTTCCTAGATTGTGTAAAGATGAGAAATTCTGAGTAAGATTCTATTTCCATCCATTACTCCTGTAAACTTTAAGAGGCAGCATATCCCCTTGAAAAGAGCTTGGGTTTGGAGACACCCAGCTTTGGGTTTGGATCTTAGCTTTCCTCTCACTGATGTAGGTGAATTCGGGCAAGTTGTGTTCCTTCTTGGAGCCTGTTTTCTTATCTGTAAAATGTTGCAGGATTGTTGTGAGGGTGAAATAAGGTGTCCAGGAACACGTCAGAATCTCAGTAATTCACTAAATGGCAGTAATTACTACTACATGAAGCTGCCATGAGGTCATTGCTCAAGTTATCCAAACCTCCGTCTAGCTTTAGGGGTTTGCATCACTGCTTTAAAATAAAGCCACACAGTACTTGGTATTTTGAACAGATCCTGTCTATTCTTGGAACAACTTCAGAAGGTATCTAACTGTGCTGGAGGCCTGGGGTAAATAGAATTGCTGTCTCTCTCTCTGGCCACAAGGGTGCTTAGGACTGATGTCCTCAGAGAAGCCAGCACACATATTAGTTCCAGAGTGGTCTTCATAAGACTCATGGCTTCTTTTTAGAAATTCTCTGTATTAGACAAGATAATGTCCCATAGCTATACTATTTGGAAGATTCAGGCTTTTCAGTTAATTATTGCACTGGCAAAGGCTTTGACCAGGAAGTTATACTTAACACTTCTGCTCACGATATCTTGACCAGAATTGGCATATGGCCAAGCCTAGTTATAGGACAGCTGGGAGCTAGCATCCCCCATTTACCCAGAAGAAAAAGAAAGGTAAATATGGGGTGAGCACCAGAAGCCTCTGCCACATTCTGGCTTTCCACCCAGCTCTGGCCTTAAAAGGGTTGTCTTGTCTGAGCTAGGGTACAGCAAGAAGGTTGCATATATATAAGATTTACTGTGTAGTCCCTGACCTCAGGCCCCTTAGTCTTTAAAACCCTTAGGCATTCTGCCTCCACAGCTTTTGTTCTATTGGTCTAGCATGCACTTCCTGTCCATCTCTATACCTCCAAGTTTCCATTTTTCAAGGTTCCAGCTTAAATACACTCTCCTCTTTCCTCATCTCCTCATGCATTTAGTAATTTTCATCTTTTCTCCTACAGCACATTATTCTTCCCTTGAGATTCTCTGGCATGTTTGTTTTTCATTTTATTCAAACATTTGAATGGGCCAAAAGGAGAAGGGAACATGTGGAACTTTGAATAACACTCAAAACTTTCAGTCTGAGGATCAGGAAGTACAATTGTGCTCTTTACATGGGTAAAATTCTGCCTGCCACTGGAACTCACAATTTGGCTTGAAATCAAGAAGATGAAGAGAGAAGCAAGAAAGGCTTCCTCAGCACTGCCCATCAGAAGTCCTCCCCTGGACTTAACAACCATGTCACTTACTTAGATCAGTTGATTCTGCCAGCTGAATGTCCACTGCTTACCTAGGGCAGAGGACAGTTGGCAGCCAGCCACCACTGGCTGATGGGCCAAACAGCAAGACCACACTCTGCATCAGGGTTGCATTTCCTGGCAATTGTGAAATTTCCTTTGGAAGCTGCCCTTGCTGCTTAACAATCCAACCAAAGCTTGGTGATTAATCATAGCCAGGCCCAATGTTCAATTCGTTTGCTGAAGGGGTTGGGGTTCTTGAGTTTCTTGTACTTTTGGTGTCAAATGGAGAAAAACTCTTGGTGATCATCTCTAAATTGCTTCCTTAGGGGCAGGGAGTCCATTTCAGGAGCATTCCTGATGATGAAGGTTTTTCTGCAAATCTGCTCTTGGAAGTGGAGGCCTTATTCCATGCCCCTGTGAAGTTCCCCTTTGTGAACAGCAGCTACATAAATGTGTGAAACCTAACCAAGCCTTTAGGGCTCACGCATGACACTCGTCAAGCTTCCCACCATGCTGGGCAGCGAGCCGATGTGTACATATACTCTCCCTTATTTAATCTTTATGGGCCTGCAAGGGAGAGATGGCTAGCTCTATTTTACAGAAGAGACTGAGGTTCTGAGAGATCATGCCCCAAATCACACAACTAGAAGGCACACTAGCCAGATAGCTGCCTCTAGACTATCAAATTCCTGATCCAAATTCCCGTATTAGGCAAGTGGGTAGAGTCAGGCTGGATTCCAGGAACGAGGTCACACACTGGCTATTCCCATCATCTCTTCACTGGATATTAGCATGATGCCTGCTCCTTTCAGAAGATGACTTACTAGTCTGAATGAAGAGCTTAAGATGTTTTCTATGACTTTATTAATAATGTCTCCCAGATGTTCAGTGCCTCGCGATGAACTGAGAATACATGTGCATTATCTCAATTAAAGCATACAACCACACTGTACACAGGCAAAAGTTAAACAGGAGGAGGCTGCAGATCAGAGTGGGTTAAGGTGAGAGCCCAAGGGAACACAGTCGCTTGGAGTAGTGCTGGGACTGGAATCATCCTTACTTAGAGGGCCTTGTTAAGTGACCATAATCTTAATGATAAAAACCAGAACAGATGCAGTAGACCCAGTAGCAGGATAATTGGAAGGATCCATGCAAAGTATCAGTTTCCCCTCTATCCCCTACCCTCTGGCTATGAAACGGGAATAATAATTCTAATATTTCAGGATAATCATGAAGACAAAATAATCTTATAAGAAATCCCTGGCTCATATCTCCTTGCTGGAGCATAGGAGACACCACAATTAACGAGCTAAAAAATTAGCTGCCTATCCACAAATGGGGGCGGAGATCATTCCTAAAAGTTTGGAGACTTTTCTTTGGGATCCACTCTTGGGAGACTAATTCCTCATCATATGTGCATCTGTAGTTGGAACAGAGGAGGAACAAGTGAAGGGATGAAGGATGGAGGAGGAGAAAGCAGCCCCCTAAGGGACGCCCTTCTCCCCTCGTTTATCCCTTCTGCTTACAGTGGAGTTATTGTGGTCTGCAGGGCAGCCAAGAGGAAGAATCGAAATCATTCATTGCGGATCAGTATTTTGCCCCCAACCAGAGAGGGGCGGGCTTTGCCAGAGCCTCAGGAAGCAGAAGCGCTGGGCCTTCTGGGTAATAGCTGTCATTAAGCGCTATCTGGCTTTTCACAGCCAGCTGACTGATAAAAAGGATCTTGACAGTAAACCCACCCCAGCAGCGGGTAGTTAATGGCACTTTCGGCTGAGCTCATTTCTGGCATGAGAAGCAGATGATCATAAAGCAGAACTCTAACCTCAAGATGGATTCGATTTTCCAGATAGGATGGCGGTTTCTAAGCCCTGAGCAATGTTTCAGCGTCCTGTTTCCAGGAGAGGTTCTGCGCTGTGCCCTGCTTCCCTGTTTGCAGAGCGGGCTCCTTCACATAAACACTTTATATTCTCCTGGCAACTCTGCAAGGTAGAAAAAGCTTGTCAGAGGTTATCACCCCATTTCTGCCAAGAGGAAACTGAGGGCCAGTAAGAATGAGGGCTTTGCCTCAGCTCTGCCTTAAAGACCCATGGGCTAGGAATTCCTCCCCTCATAATTCCGTTTGCAGAATATGATTCCAGGAGGTTTTCTTACCTTTAAAACAATTGTGTCTGTAAAATATGATTCCAGGATATTTTCCCACCTTTAACCAGTCCTTCTGGGCCCAGTATTCTGAGATGAGAAATTAAGGCTTGGTGGGATTATGTGTTCTGCCCCCAAATCATACAGCTAGGAAATAGAAAAGCCAGGGTGCAAATCCTGATTTTTGCATCTGAGCTCCTACTCACAGTGCCAGCATTTCACCAATTAGGACTGATTCATGATTCATTCTCAGGGAGCCAAGAGTTCCACAATGTAAAACATTTCATGATTTTGTTTTGATGATGATGATCTTTAAGATAACCTCATTTTCCCTGTTAAATATTAAAAACTACCAGAAACTTTTATAGCGAGTGTTTGAAATGCAAAGATTTCTTTTTAATATATAAAACAAGATCTTTGTTGTTTAAGTTTGTGGATTTGAAGGTGGAAACTGTGTCACATGCCTGAGGTCACTTTCTTGGGGTTCTATGAGGGATTCTTTTTTTTTTCCACTTAAAAGAGTTTATATATTACACAAGTGTCAGGAACTCTGAACTGTGATTTGCAGCAGCATGGCCAAGTTCTAGAAACATTTCCACATTCTCTCCTTGAAGATCGTAAGTGACCTTATCTTGAAGATAAAGTTTAGATGTGTACCCAAAGTTGCACACTTAGTAGCTAACAAATTCTGGCTTCAAACCACACGCTCTGACGCTAGATCAATCCAGGAAACCTCCTAAGAAAATGAGAAATTCAGTTTTCTAGCCAGAGAACTACTAAAAAGCTCTGATTTCTCCCAAAAGATCTAGAGGGGTACAGATTCAAAGTGGGTAGGGTCAGGAATGAGGAATTTTACAAATATCCTCTTGGCCAATAGGGGTCCTTCTAGTAAAAGAACAAAAGGATGCTTATCTCATGAAGTTCGGACATTCACCTGTCTGAAGACAGAAACAACTCAAGCATTCTACAAGGTGACGGTTCCCAAATTCCACTGCAATGTTTACAATTCGGGAGCCACGCACTGCGTGCTTCGGTTTTAAGCAAAGGATTGCGAATGTTTGCATGCACTTTCTTATCTGGACCAGTTCTCCCACGGCTCCTACATGTGGTTTTCATATGGCTTTTATGAATGCACCAAGTCTGTTCCAGCTTGTTCTAATGTTGCAGCATTTTAACTGCCATAACCCAGTGGTATCAACAGATAAATCAACTAGATATGCTGAAAAAAAAATTATGGGCAAGAATCTCATTCTCCTCACCCGGCCTAATTCATCCGCAGGAAGAATCCGCTTTGGGAGTTCCAGGGAGAAGAGCTATGTGGAGCATGGACCAGAAAAATAAGCCAGTTCACTGATCCTGTTATTCCTAAACTTCTGGACTGTTTTCACTTAAATCAATGGCAATTTTCTCTCGAGTTGCCCGTTCTCTGAACCTCGTGAATCCTCCTTAGCATGTGTGTTGAGCTGTTTCTAATATTCATCTATCTCTTCTCTCTCTCTCTCTGATTTCATTTGCTTAATGGGACTTTCTGCTGTGAATCATGACACTTTAGGTTGCCTACCCATAATATTTTTGTATCACTAAGGATGTCTTCCAGACCTCAGATTTACTCTTCTCACTTCCTGAAAGGAGAAAGTTTCTGAACACTTAGAACACACACCACAAAAAGCCTCTCTCCCTCCCCTCTACATTCTCTGTTTGCTTTGCTCTCAGCATCTTATTTAGAGTCTGGTGTGGAGAGTTGGGGAAATTTGCTTTTGAGAAATAGTCTTTGTAATCCTTGGTCCCTGAGTGATTTTCTATAGGAAATCTTAAATCCCACTCCATGTAAAATGGGTCTCAGATGCCAAGAAATCAGTATTAGAGGATAATTTATGATTTGCTCCCCATAAATCTGTGCTATTTTGTTTTGTAAAATATGAATCAGGCCAAGGAATACTGATTGAGAATCGAGGGTTATATGTTGATCCCTGGTCCTGTCACCAACTAGTTATGGTCTTTGGCAAGCTGTCCCACATTTCTGGGTTTCTTAGGGGGTTGTGAAATTATTAAATTACATTCTTCCATGATTAATTCATTAGTTCAAAAAAAAATTATTGCCTGCCAACTTTCTGCCTAGCACCATACTAAGAAAAGGATTTTTAGGGTCCTTTTCAACTCTTGTGTGTTATGAGCCCTTGGTTGGTTCCATTTCTATAGGAGGAAATGGAGAGAAAGGAGCTATCATTATTTAACATTCATTAGGGGTCCAAAGAATAATTTTATTGGATCTTTGCACTAATCTGCAAAGTAGTAGCTCAATTATATGGAGGAGGAAATTGAGGCTCAAAGAGATTGCTCACTATGCTCAAGATTCTACTTCTGCAAGGTGGTGGAACTTGGATCAGAACTCAATTCTGGCTGGTCACTTCTCTAAGACTCACTGCCTCCCTCAGACAACTGAAATTTTAAGTACATTTTTAGTATTTTCAAGAACTTTTGGATGCAACTTTGTTTTCAGATGAAAATGAATATCAAAGTTGCTCTTTGTGATGGATTTTGCTGCTTCCTCTTACCAAGACAGGTCCTTTCCCAGAGAAAGCTGCACAGAGTTTTATGCATGGGCAGAATAAGGTGGTGGTGGTTCTCGGAGGTGGGGCTCTGACTCTCCAGTATGCTTGTACATCTGGAGCAGCATGTCTGGGGAAAGAGCCGTGAAGTTTGGAGGCCAACATAACCCCTCCCTGCTTTCACGGTGTAGACAACCCAGAAAGAGTGTAGGAATTCACAGCTAGAAAATATTAAAAAGATAATCATTTTACAAGTGAGGAAGGCAGGTCCCAGGGAGTTAAGTTAGCTCTGGAACTGGGCTGTCACCCAAGGCTCTGGACATCCTTGTGTTCTTTCCATTTCTGCCTGAGAATGAGCCATTGGCAAGTTAATGGCATTCAGTTCCAAAAGGAAGACTTTAAAACAGTGGACTTTAGATGAAAAAATATGTATCAATCAGGAATTAGATGCAGGAAGTAGAAATCACTGTAAGCATTTTCAGCAAGAGATGGTTTAATGTAAACAATTACATGCTTACAAAATAGTGATAAAGGCTGTAAGAGCAGGTTCTAGGCTAAGTTTCCTGGATGATTTCCAAGCAACACAGTACTGACCCATCAGGGGAACTACTACCTCTGAGGGTGCCACCACCACAGCAACAACTGAAGCCAGAAAACTGAAATGCCAAGTAGCTACCATTGGGACAATGAACACCCAATCTGCAATCTAGGGATCAGGAAGTCAGATCAAGAAGCTGGTACTACCACCACCATTTGTCAGTACCCGGAACCCTGGTGAATAAACACTGCAACCCGTTGCAAGAAAACTACAACTTCCTTAAGCAGTAGTGACAGCTAGAAGCCAAGGAGATAGCCCCTTCTTATATTCTTCCTTATTTCAAATCACATAAGCACATCCAATTGGCTTTCCAACCTCCTTAAATATAAGGGGGGTGAAATGGAGATTGAGAATTTCAAGCCAAGTATCTACCATAAAGGGGGAAGGTAATTCTTTGCAGAGGTCCTTATTTAGCACTACTTAAAACTCCAAGAATAAAAGAACTTCCTCCAACAAAACAAATCAAAAAAGCAAAGCAAAACAAAACAAATGCACTTAGACATTCAGCTTTGTCTCCTTTGAGGAAAGATGCCATCCAAACAATGGAAACACTCCTGTGCAGCATTTATGTTGTCTTTGTTCCATTCAGGAAAGGCTGATTGAGCCCAAGCTCAGGCCCATTGGCATTTAAGCTCCACCCAGTTGATCAAACACTACTTCAATTCAGTTAGACATTTTCTCATCAAAGAAAGCTGAATCTACTGGTCTAGATGGTATGCTTGACTCCTTACTGGAATAATAGCATGGATACATTCAAGTTTATCACATGCAGTCCCTGAGTACCAGCTCTGAGTCAGGCCCTGAGCTGGCAGCTGGACATAGAGAGTGAATGAGACGGTGAAGTAGGAGATGAATAAGTAAATCGACTCATAAATATTCAAGATGGACACAAGCAAGAGAGGGTAGAGGCACGTGGCTAAACCTGGACATTGGGGAGGTAAAATTGGAGGAGCCAGACCCCATAATTCTTCTTCGTGCTGCCAGTCTGCTCCAGTTGTCTACACAGTCCCCATTAGCCAAAGGGCCAATTTTTCCCAGAGGCAATGATTCTGAAGATCAAGGTGCTATGATAATTGTGTGTGGAGGACAGCTTCTGAAATGGCTTCCAATGAGGTAATCCCCCCAAGGTCAGCCCCCTTCAGGAAAGTCTGTTTTCATTTACTCGCCCATATAATGACATTGATGCAGACCCACTGAGAATGCCGCTGACAGTTTTGGGCAAGGACAAATGCATTTTCCAGAAGAACACGATGTAGCCAGACTTTCTGTAGACACCAGAAAGACAAATATTACAATTAAAAAAAAAGAAAACACATACAAAAACACTACAACAACATTTTCTGTTTGTGTTTCTGAAGAGCAGAGACATCATTGTTACTTTGTCATTTCCTTTATTTCTTCTGAAAGTTTCAACTCTGAGAAGAATGACTTCTGCGACAACCACCCCAGCTGGTGCACTGACACAATAAGGTCTGTACTACATAATGTAGGGAGAGGACTGGAGCTCATGAACCCAAACAGAAGGCTGAAAGGTCTTCCTTATTGTCATAGTGAACTATACTTTGTTATGAGGCTACGTTCCAAAGGTTTTTAATGAGCTGGAGTCCTGTTTTTATTTGGCCTTCCTGAGAGTAAATGAGAAACACCATGCCTCTGGGAAAGGTCCAATTTGCCCTGTGGTCATTGAATGCTCTTCCACATCTGATCCTTGCTATTAGCACCTTATCCGCCAAGCTCAGGACCCAAGAAGTGAACCAGAGAAAATGTTCCACCCAGCAGCATGCTTTTTGTGCAGAGTCTTGTTCCTCAATCCATGCTTTTTTTCCTGCCTTAGGAAGGCAGAGAAGGAAATCTGAGGGTTCTTATCACTTTTGTTTGGCTCATTAATTCATTTAGTAAGCATGGAAAGCCTAACCCATTCTGGCCCCATGCTAGATGGCAGAGGTTGAGAGATGGATTGGACACAATCACTAGCCTCAGAAATTTTTTGGTCTTTGGGATGAGGTGATGGAAGAGATGAGGAGGAATAGATGAATAATGAACAATATGGCATGGGAGTTAGGAAGAAGCTCAGGGTCACCCTCCCAGAGAAGATGACAATGTGAGCAGAGATACCAGACTTCTATATTCTTTCTTCTAGTTCTTGCCTGTTCTTCTGGGCCATTGAAAAACAGTAACGGTACGGTTGCATTCTGGCAATTTCTATTAAAAGTGCTCATACTTACACATATTCTTTGACATAATCTTAAATCACATATACTGAGTTAATAGTATCCCCCCCCAAATCAGTATGCATCTAGAACCTATGACTGGGTCTTGACAGATGCAGTCAAGTTAAGATGAGGTCATACTGGATTAGGATGGTCCCCAAAGCCAATATGAATGGGGACCTCATAAGAAGAGAGTAATTTGGACACAGAATGCTATGTGAAGATGGAGGCAGAGCTTGGGGTGATGTGCCTACAAGCCAAGTAATGCCAGGGATGGCCAGTCACCACCAGAAGCTAGGAGAGGCATGAAATGAATTCTCCTGCAAAGCCCCCAGAGGCACTCAACCCTGCTGACACCTTGATTTCAGACTTCTGGTTTCAACAACTATGAGAGGATAAATTTCTGTTATTTAAGTCACCCAGTTTGTGGTACTTTGTTGCAGCAGCCCTAGGAAACTAAGACACAATGTCTTCCCTGTCCTGGAAATTTGTAATATAAAAAATACCACTAAAATAGAATGAGATAAATAAATATATATATTGCAGTACAGCTTATACTGACAAACACTGGGAAGTAAGGAAGATAATTACTGTGCATTTAATCATATAACAACTTATGAGATACCGTGAGGCAATTTAAAAAGGAAAAAAATGAATGAATGAAGTTCTACAAGCTGACTTGGAGGATTTTTCCATGAGCTATCGTTGAATGAGGAAAACAGTATGAGAAAAGTGTGTGTAATATACTACTCTTTTTATAAAACAATGAAAAAAATCCTATGTATAATGTATATGCATATGCAGGTATCTAGGGAGTTATATGTTTGCAGAGATATTTACAGAAGAATGCATACTACATTGTTATTCTGGGTATTTTCCTTCTGGCCTTCTAAATCCATTCCTTGGCTACCCATACCCAGCTTTGTGGTCCAGAGGCTGATCATCATTGGCTGCATTAGTAGTTTTCATCCTGCTTTGGAGTGGTTGGGCAAATAGGAGGCATCAGCAGGAGGTGGGACAGGGAGGTCAGCTATCATTCCCCTATCTTCTTTCCTTCTGAGGGGTTGCAGGTAGGCCCCATTCCTTTACTGAAAGTCTCAGCTCCAAGAAGGGCATCATGGGGTATCTCTCCCTGTTTAGTAATTGATGTCTTTGGTCCTTCAGGCCTAGAGGGCAGGCTACTATTGCCAGTTTGGGTGTTTTAGTATCTTTCACTAGCTTTACTCAACACTGCTCACACATTTAAAATCATCCCTTCATTTGAATCTTCTGAGGTACTCTGTATGGATGTGCCACCTGTTTCTTGCAAAGACCCTGGCTGACACAGTTGTTAACTGGGATAGCTAGAGGGCCTGGGCGAGGGAACACAGAGGTTAGAGACAGTGATAGGGAAGAAAGAGAGCAAGATGGAGAGTGTCAAGCTAAAAGGAAGAAAAAATTTAAATGTACTTATAGAGTCAAGTATATATATGTATATATATATATACATTGGACATATATATGAAAGTAAAATAAAAAAGGGAAAGGATTTAAAAAACATAATTCCTCTTTCTCACACCTTTCTTTACAGCAATGATCCCATAAAAAGCCTTGTTCCCTATGTTTATGCCTTCTTTTTTCCCCAATATATCTTACCCCAAATCCCTAAGGTTTCTTCTTCCTAGGTCTCACCCCAAGGAATGGGGGTAAAGCAGTAGGGCCCCTATGAGCACAGATGGGGTGGGGATGCAAGAGGCAGTTGTGAAAATGGGGAACACTTCCTTGAATTATCCAGCCCTAAGCACTTCTCTCTCCCTAGGCTTTATTCAAGCTGGCCATTCAGTTTGGTCCTTTAAAATCCAATTCTAGTTTTCCCTCCCCCAGAAAGTCTTACCCTACTCTTCAGTGTTAATCACTTCTTTCTCCCCACCTCTTCCCCTTTCCACACATCAATTGTCACCATTTTCAACTAAGGGTCATTTGGGATATGTTTTAAGCACAAGAATGGGAAGTTTTTGTGGGCAGGCACAGAGGTTAATGGCCTTGTATAATTCCAGGACATAGTCCAAGGCCTAGCATTGAAAGAGAACTCACTGACTATGATTGGGTTGAATTGATTGATTGATCATAGAGGTTTCCCGTTGGAATGGATGTCTAAGCTGGCCCACTCCACTTTGTCATTTTATACAGGAAGACTTCTGGAGACAGGGGAAGCAACTCAGTGGAATCTCATAGGTAGCATTAGCCCAGGTTGGATCCTACACTAGAGCCTCTTTTGGAGACATACAAGATCTCTCCCTGTCTGAACCCTTACCTAAGGGAGTCTTATTGGCTGGGATATGTGGTTAGAAGTAATTCTTCCTCCTATGAGCTGAGCTCTTCATAACTTCTCACTTGGCTCAAATTCACTCTTTTGTGCCTGACCATGGTTGATTGTCACCAAACCCACAGGGATAGGAAGTGAGGGGCCTTACTCCCTGAACCCTGATGTGTTACACTTGCCAGAATAGAGTGAAGCAAATGAGGTTGACAGTCCTGTTTTATTTCAGGAAGGAGTGGGGCTATAAACTGCATGAATAACTAGAGAAGAAATGCTTATGCTTATTCATCTTTTTCTGACTTCCAGAAAATTTACATTCCTGCTAACCCAAGGCCTATTACAAATGTCTCTCTATGGAATGATGACCCTGGTGATTTATGGCCCCAAACTGACTCCCATCCAAAAGGATTACGAGATATGTGGGGCCTGAAAAGTAAGTTTGTGACATAAACATACAGACACACATTCTCTCTCTCTTTTTCTCTCTCACCCTATAAAACCTAGTCACAAGTGCCCCCATTTGGCTTCAGACTTGCTGTGTCCCATGATGCCAGCGTGGCATTTGAATATACTTCTCTGCCTCTTAGAAAGCCTGTCATCATGGATGTTTGGACCACCTGCCCAAAAGACATGCTGAGATGCTCCTGTAGGAATCAAGAATGACTCCCAGGGATATGGCTTTGGAAAGTAGCTGGGTGGATCATGTTAACTGAGCATGAATTCACAGGAGGAGGAATAGGTTTGGGATAAATGTTAGGAATTTAATATGAGTCATATTGAAGTTTAGATGCATTGTGGGGTATCTGGAGCTCATGAGAGGGGTTTGTTATAGAGATAAACATCTAAAGACCTTCAGCAGATGGGGTGAATAAAGCCTAAAGAAGGCATGAAATAGCCCCAGGAGAATATGAGAAACAAGAGTGAAAAACACAAGGAACAGAACCTAAGACCCTCCAATATTTAAGAGAACGGCAGCAAAAGATCTAAAAATCAAACTAGGAAGTAAAGGAGAATTACTGTAATTTTGTTGAGAGAGTTGGCATAATGGAAGCTAATGGAGGATTCAAGGAGATTGGAGTGTTATGAAATGTCTTTATGCAGTTGCAGAAATGACCAGAAAGTAACAATGAGAAGGGCCAAGTGAATTAGTCAATTAGGAAGTTTACTGGTGAACTTGGAAAAGGCTGGGTTGGTGGAGTGGTTAGGTTTTAAACTCAATTGTTATGGACTGAACATAAGTGGGAAGTAGGAAAATGGAGATGACATTAACAAAGTATTCTAAAGGGGTAGAGGAGATGATTAGTTGGGATTTAGTGGCAAAGAAAGTTGGGGAAATTTGTGAAAGATATATAAATTCTTAAAGATACAGCCAAGAACCACACATAAGCTCTTTTATTCTGGAATTGAAGATTGTGTACATGAGTTGATTAGAATCCCCACCAGGGTTTGGTTGATGACATAAGAGTTCAACCTCTGCTATTTCATATGCTTCAAGCACTCACCACTTGGGCACGCAAAGACTCTTTCCCTCAAGCCCCATGTGCCTTGGTGCCCTAGTTGCGCAGGATGTAACAGATTCCAATCAGCAGGCGCCTGTGATGGGGCTCAGCAAGCAACTATGGCTTTGTCCTTGACCTAAGCTCCCTTTGGGAAGAATGGGACTTGTTAATGGAAGCTGGAGAGAAATGGTATCCTCAACATAGCACTAGAGATATGGAGTAACCAAATTCTCCAAACTCTCTGTTGTCTTAATTTTGGATAATAATTTCCACCTCACTGGGCTATTGAGAAGATGGCATATATTTCAATTGTTTAGCACATAAAAATTCTTCAATAAACTGGAGTTCCTTTCCAAGACTAAGTTGTTTCATTGTCTTTTCCCTGAAGTTTTGACTCCTGGGTGCTGCTGGCAGACTTTGATGTCATTAACATGATCAACGATAAGATGTTTCTAATGTGGAGATGTGAGATGCGGCATTGTCAAAGAATCATAAGATTTATGATTCCAGGGTCTAGTCCTTGAACTGACAAATAGATCCCTAGAGCCTTATAATTGGAAGGGATTTGAAATACTTTCCTGTGCCTGTCATATCACCCACCACTTGAATTTCACCTGTGATTTCATGGTTGATGACTTTAGACAGGTCACATCACCTCTTTGTGCTCCACTTTCCTGATTTATAAAATCAGATTATTGTGAGTACCGGATAAGCAAAAGTACTTTGAAACAGTTAAGAGCTGCAGAAACATAAGGTATTAATTAAGGTCAAGATGATTGTCTTGGTAATTCAGAAAGGAAAATTTTCTTGCCTCAATCGAATCATTTAGGAGAGAACATTTTTGACTTGAATTACCCAGATGATTGCTTCAGTCCTCAAACTCCCGTTGTTTGTGTTGACAAAGCTTTTGAAACCCAGAAAAGAATTCTGCCATGAAAATGAAATTGCAATCTTCTTTTATCTGAATGTGACATGTTGAAAAATCATTTGATAATTCCTCAGACTGTGACCAGAGTTCTCGGTTGGCTGTAGGCAAACCCACCTCCAATTTTTTGGCAGTGCCTCTTCTTCATCCAGCACTGATCTTTTTTTCCTGAAGGAGAAGAGTGTAGGTATGTACTGCCTTTAACACGTAGCCTGGTACCCACCTTTATTTAACAGCTAGAAAAGAGAGTTATCTTCTGGGCAGTGTGACAAAATTACATTGTGATTTCTGGGTCTCCAAAGCGGAAACGGGAACACAATTCGTGCCCCAGAACTCTGTGGTTTGGTAATTGGGGTTGTTTGAATTGTGATAAAGTCTAATATTTATCCAGCCAGCTTCCCAAATCTAACCTGCTACTTGGAACCTGCTCAGTGGTGACCCAGTGTTAGTTATCTCGGTGCCCTGTTTGTTATCATGGCCAAGAACGCTGGCAGGCATCAAATACCAATATATCATCCCTTGAGGACTGACTCGTTAAATTACTGTGGCAGGACCTGAAAGGGGATTTCCAGTTTAAACCATTCTAGTTTGTCAAATGATAATGCATAGGTTAATGAAATCTAGGAGTTGGATGGGGGTTCAAAGAGCTAATGGTCTTGAAACATTATGGATGAAGGATTACAGGCCCAGAGAGGTTGAGTAACTCACTTGGGTCATTCAGCTGGTTAGCTGCACAACCATGGTAGAGTTGCCATTTATTGAGTAAGGACTATGTGCCAGGCATTAGGCTAGGCATTTTTCAGATATTTCCTGTCATGAATTGAATCACGTCCCCACAGACATGTTCAAATCCTAATGTCTGGTTCTGTGGCTGAGAACCCATTTATAAATAGAGTCTTTTTTTTAAATAATAAATATACTATTTATTATTATTTAATTTAAAATATCAAAATATAAACATTAAAAATTAAAGTATTAAAAAACTTAAATTTATTTTTGACAGTATTTAGGAATGCAGGTTCAGTTGATTAAAAATAAGGAAAATCAATATAGTAATTACCATAGAAGCCAGCAGTTACCTTTAGGAGGGAGGCATAGAATTTATGTGGACAAAGAATATATTGGGAGCTACTGGGATACTAGCAACACCCTATTTTTTTCTTCTTTTTTTATTGTGAAATATACATACAAAAAAGCAATACATTTCAAAGTACATTGTGACAAGTGGTTACAGAACAGATTTCAGAGTTTGGCATGGATTACAGTTCCACAATTTTTGGTTTTTCCTTCTAGCTGCTCCAAGACACCGGAGACTAAAGGAAATATCAATGATTCAGCTGTCATACTCATTTGTTAAATCCTATTGATTCAGCAGTCATACTCATTTGTTAAATCTTCTTTGTTATAACTCTTCCTTCTCCTCTGTGATCTTTCTCCCAATCTTTAGGGGTATTTGGGCTAAGTCCATTCTAACTTTTTCACGTTGGAAAAGGCTGCCAATACTATGGGATATGGGGATGGAACTGGTTGATGTTCTGGGGAGGCTGGGCCTTCTGGTTTTAGGACTTCTCTGGCTAGGAACCCATCCAGAGGTTGTTGGTTTTTGGAAAGTAATCATGGTGCGTGAAGCTTTTGTAGAATCTCGGATAGAGCTCTAGGTGTTCTTTAGGGTTGACAGGAATGGTTTTAGTTGGGGTTTGGGAAACTACGGTAAATAGCAGTATCTAGCTGAAGCTTGCCTAAGAGTAGCCTCTCGGCTCTTAAACAGAGTCTTTGAAGGTGCAACTTTAGGTGAGGCTAAACTGAATCAGGGAGGGCCTTAATTCAATATGACTGGAATCCTGTTAAGCAGAGGAAAGTTGGACACAGTGGGGAGGAGACACACATGGAGACAGATGACCATATCACGGGGGATTACCGGTAAGCTGCCACCATAACACTACAGATTTCAGAAAGAACATGACCCTGCCAACATCTTGATTACGGACGTCTACCCTCCCAAACTGTGAGGCAATAAATTCCCATTTTTTAAGCCAACTTGTCTGTGGATACTTTGTCACAGCAGTCCTAGAAAACTAAGACATTACCTTAGTTCTCTTAAGATCTTATTGTTTCCATTTTGTGGATATAGAAAACAAGGTTAAGAGAAATGAAATAATTTTTTCAAAGTCATGCATGTAGGAAATATGAAAGAAAAATCTTGCATGGGCTCTGTGTCTCTTAGAATCTGCTATAATACATGTAATATAGGGTCCATCTCAAATTGGCTTAAGCTATAAAGGAAATACATTGCTTACATAATTGGAAAATGCATTGTGGGGGCTGACATCAAGGCTTGATTCAGTGTCTCAAATTATTAGACTGGAACCTGGTTTCCCTCTTTCCTTTATCTTTCCTAACATTGGCTCTATTCCAGAAGGTGTTGTCTTTATGGTTGCAAGGTCACTGTCAGCAACCTGTGAAACTACAGAACTGCGGGACTCAGATTTGAGTTGATATTAGAAGATGTACTTTGCAGATAACTGAATGATAATTCTCCATTGGCCCTAACTGGCTTGCTTGGTTTGTGTGCTCATTGCTGAGTTAATTACTGTGATCAGGGAAGTGGACTGTGTTGATTCACTTAAGTCAATCATGGGACACCTCTGGGGATGAGGAAGGGATTCAGAACTGAATCCATCTTACCGTCTACATTGACATGACTTGACTTTATGGCTGTCTTTACTAACAACTTTACTATCTCACTATCTTCATCATTGTCTCTTGCCCAAGAAGATAAAAGTTAGGTTACTTTCCTGTTCACTTCAGGAATTTCCTGCCCCCACCCACCCAAAAAACAATAACATTTGAATGAACATTAAATTCAGAAATTTTTAATAAATAGCATCAAATGACCATTTACTCTCCTGGACTCTTTGACAACCCTACCTCATAACACTCATTTTGCTGTGTCTACCAAACCCAAGCTGTTATATTATGATTCTTTTTCAGTTCTAATTTAGCCTCTCCCCACTGAAGACCCAACTTAAATCAGACTCCAAAATCTCATAAATATCCTGCCATATGGATTTTGGACTCTTCCATTCCCATGGTTGCATGAGACAACTTTATAAATCTTATATTTACAGATCTCTCCTTTTGATTCTGTTTCTCTAGAGAAACCTGACTAACACAATGTCATTGTGCCAGTTTGAAGCTGTTATGTATCTGAGAAATGCCATGTCTTTTCCTGATTCAATCTTTGGAGGGCATCCATGTTTTTCTTTAATCCTGAATAGATACCATGTGGTGGAAACTTTGATTAGATTGTATCCATGTAGCCGTGACACACGTGGGTGTAACTTTTTGATTAGATTACTTCCATGGTGATGTGGCACATCCAATTGTGGGTGTGGCTTTTTGATTAGATGGAAATATGACTCCACCCATTGAGGGTGGGCCTTGATTAATTTACTGGAGTCCTTCAAGAGAGGAAACATTTTGGAGAAAACTCAGAGCCGACCGAAATGAAGAATTTGGAGATGCTTGGAGTGCCAACAGAGAGAAGATGCCCAGGCATGGATGTTTGGAGATGTAGAGCCCAGCAGACCTCATCATGTGCCTCTCCATGGGATGCTAAGCAAGCCAGGACCCAGAGTTGTGTCTTGGAGGAGCTAAGTAAAGGCCCACAGATGCTTAGAGAGGAAACCGCTGATGTGAGAAGCTGGAAACAATGGAATCAGGAACAAGGACCTGCAGACACCAGCCACATGCCTTCCCATGTGACAGACATTGCCCTTTCTTGAGTCAAGTTATCTTTCTTTGGATGCCTTAGTTTGGACATTTTTATGGTCTCAGACCTGTAAATTTGTAACTTAATAAATTCCCTTTATAAAAGCTATTCCATTTCTGGCATACTGAATTCTGGCAATATTTAGCAAACTAAAATAGCCATGAACTTAAAGTTGTGTTACATGCCATAGGGAAGAGTTTGGCACTATTCCTGGCAATTCTGGGACAATATGAAGAGCACACAGCTTGGAGTCAGAGGCCTTGGGTTCTGATCTCATCCACCTACCTCTTGTGTGTCTTTGACAGTCATATTATACTCTCTCTGAGCTTCAGTTTCTTTAGATGTAAAGCAAAGATGGTAAAACTCATCCAATCCTGTTTTTATGGTTCAAGGTAGATAATATATATGAAAGAAAAATTAAAATGTAGAAATACCAGACACATGTGAGAAATAATTCACTTTGTTAGTCATCCATAAATTCTCAGTTGCTGTTGTGACCTATTTGTTTAAACTCTCCAGGATTTAGAGTTTAGACCATGGGACAGAGTAAAGCTAATTGCCCTGAACCAGGTCTATGACTCTGACCAAACTGGCATAGTAGTCTTGATACTGCAGTTTCCATACTTCATTTCTCCTGCTTTAATCCCCAGGCTAGGCAGATGTAAGAACACAGCATTTAAAGTCAGAAAGTTAGGCTCTAAGGTCTCAGGTTCAGCATTTACTTGATGATGTGACTTTCGATAAGTTACTTAGCCTGTGAGAGGCTTAAGTTCCTTATCCATAAAATGTAGAAAATGCAGCCAATTCAGGCGACCGTTGTAAGGATTGCATTATGAGTAGATTCTCAATACATGTGGCCATAGTTGAACCTGATATTTAGATCATATTGTGTGATGCTTTTGTTACGAGGTTACACTATTGCATAGGTCACCTCAGCATACCGGTGATCCCAGAGAAAGGAAACACTTGAGGGAGGGCAGCCACGCCGTTGTGCACCTAATTTACACAGCAGTAAGAACTTTTATAATTCTGAGGATGAAACACCACGTGATTACTGCAGGGATAATTACAAACCCTTATAATTGCAGGTGTTCTTGGACATGACATTTCCTGATGCTCTGAAATTCTCAGGAAGTGGTAGTGGTTAAGACACCTTTTGTACATTTGCATTTCATGGGATAGTTTTATGTAGCATAGTGTCTCACAATGATATTTGTTTCTTCCTCCTACGCAAGAATCCTGGAAATGGTTCTCTCCCTTCGTGGTTGTAAACTTTATGTTTCCTCAACAGACTGCTCAGAGGTGCACCTGGGGGTTCCTGAATGTTGGAGGTAGAGTGATTCGGTCTGCACAGATAGGAATGGCTACTAGTCCACGTGGATTATTTAATTTAACTGGTCATTTGGAACTTGTGGTACAACAAAATGAAAAATTGTATTCACCATGAGAATTTAAGAATCAGATGGAAAAACTTCACATGGAACACGTGCTCTGTGTTCTTTCCTTTATAGGGACATAGTGACTTGGGATTCTCTAATCATCCTGGAACAGCTCAGGAAAGCCTATGGGTAGGAACAGAATTTCTGGTTGTCGATGCTTGTCAGGGAATAGGAAGAAGTGGCCCAAGATGAATGTGGCATGGCATTGAGAACCACATGGGGGACGGGGGAAAGGAAAACAAGAGGAATGGAAAAAAGAGAATACTGTCTGGAGAGGATTTTATTCCTGTTTCTTGTGTTCTTCCAAATCCTTGCATTGATTCCTTTGAGAAAATTTAGAGCATAGGTCTATACTAATTCTCAAGGCCTTAGGTTCAATGTATGTTTCCACTGAATATAACTCCATGTAGAAATTGGCTGATATAAGTTCATGGCCTGTTTTTGGTTTATAAGAGAGTTAAGGATTCACTTTAGAGTTGTGGTGTTTTATTTTTTAGACCAGACTGACTAATGACAGTTAAATAGATTGCTGGAGCACAAAGTAGGTTTTCCAGGCTTGGGAAATGAATGAAAAGGGTCTACCAGGAAAGGACACAATACTAAAATAGCATTCATTTTCATGAATTATTAAAGTCTGAATTGGAAAGTTTAATTTTTTTCCAGAAAATTATGCAAAGCTTTCTTTTCTCTTTGACATATTGGGAAGATTTGAATTGCTATGTCATAAAATTTATGACTCTCTCTGAAATCATTGAAAGCATGAATAATAATAATAGTCACATTTCTTGACCATTTTCTATGTGTCAATTAGATGCTTGACATATTATCCTTAATCTCCCCACAATTTCCCCTCTCTATAATTTGTACTCTTAACCTCTCTTTGCTATTGTTCTACTCTTTTTCTGCTTGGGTTGCATTCTGGGTGATTTTCTCAGAACTGTTTTCCAGTTTACAGAATCTTTCTTAACTCTCTTTAATCTAATGTTTAATCCATCCATTGAGTTTATAATTTCAATGACAATATTTTTAATTTCTAGAACTTCTATTTGGTTCTTTTGTTATAACCGTCTGGCTAATTTTGGTAGTCTCTTGTAATTTTTTTTTTTTTTGCATGGGCAGGCACCAGGAATCGAACCAGGGTATCTGGCATGGCAGGTAAGAACTCTGCCTGGTGAGCCACCAGATAAATGGGCCCGCCCATTTTATTACACTCTTAATAGTCTCTTTTATCCTGGGAAGGTTTTTTTTTTATATATATAACTTTTTAATAACTTCCATTCCAAATTGGAACATACATTTGCAATTTACTGCTGCAGCATCAACTGTTTTTTATGACAGTGGCTAAGATTAGAAGGCAATAAAAAACCCAAAGTTATCCATACTTTTAGTCTTTCTGTTTTTTTTTTTTTACATGGGCAGTTACTGGAAACTGTGGGCTGCCCTAGTCTTGTTTGAAACAAAAGGTAAAGAATTTACAAATGCCACCAGGTAAGCACTTGTTGCAATTAAACAGATTCAAGTTTGTGAAGTAATTTCTTTACAATTAAGCAAAAAGCAGGGTGGGTAATGGTGGCTCAGTGGCAGAGTTCTCGCCTGCCATGCCGGAGACCTGGGTTTGAGTCCCAGTGCCTACCCATGCAAAAAAGAAAAAAAAAAAAAAAGCAAAAAGCAGCAGAAAACCCATGTCAGTTGCTACTTTCTTCCTGGACAAGTGTG
>PVIY010022213.1:0-41181 GCA_004026745.1 Myrmecophaga tridactyla | reverse complement strand
AAAAGAAAAAAGAAATTAAATCAAGATTGGAAAGGAAGATGTAAAACTATCTCTATTTTCAGACAACAAGATATTGCATAACGAAAAAACTTAAGGAATCCACTAAAAACTATTAAAATTTTAAATATGAGTTCAGCAAGGTGGCAACATAGAAGGCAAGATATACAAAACTAAACTCTATTTCTATAGAGTAACAATGAACAAACCAAAAATGAATATTGTTAAGATGACAAAGCTCCCCAAATTGATCTACAAGTTCAACACAATCCCTATAAAAATCTTGGGTAGCTTTTTTTGGTCAAATTTGGGAAGCTTGTCCTAAAATTCATATGGAAATGAATGGACACAAAATACTTCCAAACAATCTTGAAAAAGAAAGACAAAGTTGGAGAACTCACCCCTCCCCTACAGTAATGAACACAGTGTAGTGCTAGACATACTGACAAATGGAATTGGTATTGGAAACCCAGATAGAAACCCTTACAATATGGTTTATTGAATTTTGGTAAGGGTCCCAAGGCCATTCAATAGGGGGAAATATTGTATTTTCAACAGATGGTGCTAAGACAATTGGATAACCACATGCAAAAGGGTGAATATGGTCCCCAAGCTCACTACTATATGTACTAATTAACTCAAAATGGATTAGAAACATAAACATAAGAAGTAAAACTATAAATTATTTTTTTCAAGAATTTTGTCAAATGCCTGTTCTGCATCAATCAAGATGAATATATGGTTTTTCTGCTTTGACTTACTGATATGGTGCACTACATTAATTAATTTTCTTGAATTGAACCAATTGCATACCTGGAATAAATCCTACTTGGTCATTAGTGTATAATTCTTTTAATGTGCTGCTGGATTCAATTTGCAAGTACTTTGTTGACGACTTTTGCACCTATATTCATTAGAGAGATTGGTCTGTAATTTTCTTTTCTTGTAGTATCTTTGGCTTTGGTTTTAGGGTGATGCTGGCTTCATAAAATGAGTTAGGTAGCTATTCCTCCTCTTCAATCCTTTTTTTGAAAGGATTGAGCAGGATTGGTATTCATTCTTTCTTGAATGCTTGGTAGAGTTCACATGTGAAGCCCTCTGGTCCTGGACTTTTCTTTTTGGGGAGCTTCTTGATGACTGATTAAATGTCTTTACTTCTGATTGGTTGGTTGAGGTAATCTATTTCTCCTCAAGTCAATATTGGTTGTTCATGCCTTTCTAGGAAGTTGCCCATTTCCTCTTAACATTTTCTGGTTTATTAGCATATATGTGCTCATAATATCCTCTCATTACCTCCTTTCTTTCTGCAGGGTCCATATTTTATTTTGTTTATTTGCATCCTCTCTTTTTTTTGTCAACCTAGCTAACGGTGCGTTTTATTGATTTACTCAAAGAACCTACTTCTTGTTTTGTTGATTTTCTCACAAATTATGAAGAAAATTATGATTTTCTTTGTAATTTATTTCCATTTGTTTGCTTTGTGGTTAGTTTGCAGTTCTTTCTCTAGTTTTTCCAAATGAAGAGTTAATTCTTAGATTTTCTGCTCTTTCTTCTTTTATAATATAGGAATTAAAGGCAATAAATTTCCCTCTCAGCACTGCCTTTGCTGCATCCCCTAAATTTTACATGTTGTAGTTTCATTTTCATTTATCTCTTGATATTTACTGATTTTGCTTGTAATTTCTTCCTTGCCCCACTGGTTGTTAAAGAGTGTGTTGTTTAGCCTCCATATATTTTTGAATTTTCGGGCCTTCTATCTGTTATTGATTTCCAACTTCAGTCCATTATGATCTGAGAAAGTGTTTTATATGATTTCAATCTTTTAAAATTTATTGAGACTTGCTGTGTGATCTAGCATATGGTCTATCCTTGAGAATGGTCCATGAGCATTTGAGAAAAACGTGTATCCTGCTGTTGTGGGGTGTAATGTTCTGTAAATGTCTGTGGCATCTAGTTTATTTATCATATTATTAAAATTTTTTGTTTCTTTATTGATCTTCTGTCTAGATATCCTACTCATTGATGAGAGCAGGGAATTGAAGTCTCTAACTATTATTGTAGAAGTGTCTCCTTCTCCCTTCAGTGTTGAAAATGTTTGCTTCACATATATTGGAGCACTCTGGGTTGGTGCACAAATGTTCATGATTCTTATGTCTTCTTGTTGAATCGTTCCTTTTATTAATAATATCCTTCTGTGTCTCTTTTCATTGTTTTACATTTGAAGTCTAATTTGTTGGATATTAGAATATCTATTCCTGCTCTTTACTGGTTGTTGTTTGCATAAAATATCTTTTTCCAACCTTTCACTTTCAATCTATTTTTGTCCTTGGATATAAAGTGAGTCTCCTATAGACAGCATATACATGGGTCCTATTTTGTTAATCCATTCTGCTAGTATATGTATTTTGATTGGGGAGTTTAATCCATTAACATTTTTTTTCTTGCTCTTAAGTGTGTCATGTTTCTCTCATTTTATTATAAGCATTTCAAACATATGGAAAAGTTGAAAGATTTTACAGAGAACACCCATATATCCAATTTCCCAGGTGCTATATTTAACATCTTCTATATTTGCTTTAACTTCTTTCTACCCCTTAACCCATCCTCTGTCCCTCATCTTTCCAGCTTAATTTTTTTTTAACTTTTTCTATTGTATAGTATAACATACATACAAAGCAAAGAAATAAAAAAGCAATAGTTTTCAAAGCACTCTTCAACGAGTTGTTAGAGGACAGATCCCAGAGTTTGACATGGGCTACCATATGATCCTCTCATAGTTTTTCTTCTAGCTGCTCCAGAATATAGGAGGCTAGAGGGCTTAAATACTTTTTTATCATCACAACCAACTTTTTTTCCTTCTTTTTTGTGAACAATAGCATATATACAAAAAAGCTATAAATTTCAATCCATTAACATTTAATGTTATTTCTGTAAAGGCAGTAATTTATTCTACCTTTTTGTCTTTTGGATTTTATATGTCATATCTATTTTTTTCTCTCTTTAACTTTACTAATAGTCTTCATTTCTACACTCTTTTCCAGACCTCTCTCTCCTGCCTTTTCCTCTCTGCCTTTAGTGCTCCCTTTAGTTTTTCTTGTAGGGCTGGTCTCTTAGTCACAAATTTTCTTCTGCTCCTCATTTCTGAAGGACAGTTTTGCCAGGTGTAGTATTTTTGGTCAGCAATTTTTCTCTTTCAGAATCTTAAATATACCATACTACTGCTTTCTCACCTCCATGGTTTCTGCTGATAAATCCATACATAATCTTATCGAGCTTCCCTTGTATGTGATGGATTGCTTTTCTCTTGCTTCTTTCAATATTCTCTCCTTGTCTTTGACATTTGACAATCTGATTAGCAAGTTTCTTCAAGTATATCTATTTGGTCAATTCTGTTAGGACTATGCTGCACTTCTAGGATCTGAAATTTTATGTCTTTCATAAGAGATGGGAAATTTTCAGTGGTTGTTTCCTCCATTAGTTTTTCTCCTTCTTTCTCTTCTCTTTTCCTTCTGAGACACCCACAACATATATTCGTGTGCCTCAAGTTGTCATAAAATTCCCTGAGACCTTGCTCATATCTTTCCATTCTTTTCTCTATATTTTCTTTTGTGTGTTGGAGTTCAGATGTTCAGTTCTCTAGTTCATTAATCCTTTCCTCTGCCTCTTCAAATATTTTGTTGTGGATTTCTATTTTTTTATCTCTTCTAATGTGACTTTAATTCCCATAAATTCTGCAATTTGTTTTTTCAAACTTTTGAGTTTTTTTTTATGGTGATGCAGTCTCTTCTTTATATCCTCCCTCAACTCACTGAATTGATTTTTGATGAGATTTTGCATGTTTATTCAAACATTCTGAATTAGTTGTTTCAACTCCTGTATCTCATTTGAAATGTTGGGTTGTTTCTTTGACTAAGCCATATCTTCAATTTTCCTAGTATGAATCATTATTTTTTCTGGTGTCTAGGTATTTGATTTCTTAATTAGCTTATTCTGGAGATTGTTTTCACTCTTTTACCTAGGATTTCCTTGCTGGATTGTTTTGTTCTCTATCTGTTCTTTGACATTCAGTTCAAGTTATTCTACACTCTAGAATAGGTTCTGTTTAACTGATGGGAATTTTTCAGTTCTCTTTTTTCCATTCCTTGCCTTGCCTATATGGGGCCTTTTTTTTTAAGAGGGTGTCCTCAGATATTATAGACCCCAGTCAGATTTTCCCAGATCAGACAGGCCCAGATCTCAGGAGGAGAGAGTAGCCAGCATTAGTTTTTCTTAAGGATGAGAACCAGTAAGTTTTCAGACTTTCCTATGTAGTCTCTAGATTTTGTGCTTTTCCTATCCTACCCAGCTTGTGGTTCTTGTCTGCCTGTAGCTTCCCACCAGCTTAAAGTGATGCAGTGCCTTACATTTCAGCAGACTCTTCCAGCCAGTGGTTCGGTAACAAAAGTGAGGCACTCGGTGGGTTTTGATTGCTTCTTTTTTCTAGTGCCTGGGGCCTGAAGTCTTTGAAGGAGGGATTCCACTTGAACTGGGCCCCATGCCCTTTTCTCAGGGAAGATAAATCCTTTAGGAAATTAACCCTATTTCACCTGACTAATTACTTTGTCTCTCAGATAAGCTTTCATCCCACCCTTGCCAAGAGCAGTGCTGGCTCCTGAGCATGCTTGCTGTTCTATCTAATGAACTATTTAAGAAGTAAAAAACCTTTTCAGATCCAGACCCAACTCCTTGGGTTTGCAAATCAAGAGCTTGTGTTGGTACATGGCTTTATGTATCTCTAGGCTCTGTGCTCCCTTTTCTTGGGGTTTAGCCCTTTTCCAGAATTTTGTGCTATCCATTAAAAAATTTGTTTTTATTTTCCAGCAGCCCCACCTCCTTTCTGTTGGGGCAAAAACTTCTAGTTCTTTAGTGCATATTCCAGGTTTATCTGTGCTTGGGGCCTGTTTTTAGCATCCAGATTTTGTTAATTAATTCCACAGTTGATGTTTGGCTGAGTTTAGCCCTTGCTGCTATTAAAGTCTATTTCCTTTCCCCTTGGGGAACAATCCTGCTTTGCCTGTGGGGAGAGGGGCACTGGCCTCTGTGGCTTGGGGGGCTTACAGTTCTTTGTGGGATGTCAGCCACTCCACTGGTCCAGACTGGTGTATGCTGTGTGTCTGGTCACAGTGTTCCCCCAGCAGTTGTTCTGTACCATTCCTGGCTATTTACTAGCTGTGCTGGAGGATGAACTAAATTTTACCTTTTACTATGCTACCATCTTTTCCTGTCTCCTTCTAGTTTCTTAAATAAGAAAAGATTCCTGCAACTACTTCTTATGATTTGCACCCTGAGCACAGCCCACATCCAATGCACAGATGTAGAGAACCATGCTGTTGGCTTAGAACTTCTTCCTCCATCTCACCATCCTCTAGGAATTAGCCAGTCCTCCTAATTAGAACTCTCTGGATTTAACATAGGGACCAGGGAGTGTTCACATCCAGGATAGAAACATGGCATTCAGCAATGTGACAATGCCAGAAGAAGGTTGTGAAAACTGTCACTAAACCGAAACCAGAATGGGTAAGAACCAATATCACAGTTCTTGACACATAGGCTCTGCCAAATCCACTGTATTGGTCATCTGGTTTACAAATGTAGTGGAATTGATAAAGGAACCACTGATAATTTTTCAAAGGGAGTAGCTGAGATGGGGAAAGAGATTCTTCATATAAGCCTGGGTCTTTTATAAACTGAAGGCCAAACATGGAAGTGGTGTCAACATTAACACTTTTCTGTGGAAATCTGACACCAGCAAATCTTATGTGATCATCATTTATGTTTCAAAATGCTGTGCAATATTTGTAAAGAATATTTACACAAACATATCATCCTTATGGAACTGCTCTAGTACTGGCAAATTTGAAGCTAATATTTTATAGAATGGGTATAATACAATGTGAAATGAATGATTATTAGTGTTAACAAAATGGATCCCACTAATACACCCTACAATCAGGAAAGGTATGAGGAAATTGTCAAATGATCTAGCCCTTATTTTTTTAAAAAAATGGCTACAATTCAGACACTACAATATTTTTGCTAATTTCTGACAGGGGAAATGGAGGAAATATGTTGGAATCAAGTGCTAACATGCATTGAATGGATGGAAATCCACATATAAGGATGACATTGCTGGTAGAAATACATTGCTTGAAGATTTGTATTACATGCTGGTGGAAGCAACATCTCAAAACTTTCTTATTTGGCCATGGAAGTTTAAATGTAAGAGTAATTATAACAGTGCATTGTAAATCTTTAAGATCAAAAGAAATATTTTATGAATCATTTGTTTTGTAGAAGTTTATGGTAGAATATATTGGTTTCCTTCCTAACAACCATGATTTCTATTCCTTGCTAGCAGACATGTCAAATATATAGGTCAAAATATCAGCTACTCACTTTCTTAGTTTCCCCAGCAGATAGGTAATGGGCATGTTGTTCGATTTTCATAGGGATTCTAGGCAATACTATTTCCCTCTATAAAAATAGATGTTTTAAAGGGAACCCCTTCTTCTCTTTGCTGAAAGTGTCATATCTCATACAATGCCTGGAACTGCTGCAGTGATCTTGCAACTATGAAGGAAGACATCATTGATACAATGAGGATGGCAAAGTTGAATGATGGAGAGTGCCTGAACTTATTTCAATATCCATTGAACTACTGTATCTATCCTTTCTTATTAAGTGCTATAACAAATGTACTTCTTGAAAAAATATGCTTCTTGTTTAAGCTACTTTAGGTTGGCAATTATATTATTGCCCTCTAAAAGATACTAACTGTTAAACAATTTTTATGTCATTAAATTATAAAATTAGCAGTTTAAAAATGGAATCACCTTGATTAAAAGCTGACACAGATTTTCTGATTTAATTTAAACAAAGTTTAATGTAAAAAATCAAAACAAAGCAAAAACAAAAAAAAGACTGGGTGGTAGCCTTCTGGACTTACTTATCCTTCTACCTTAGAAAAACTAGAAAACAAGACAAAATATATGAAGCAATGGTTTTTAAACAGTGAACAACAAGCAGTGTAAGACACATTTCTGAGAGACAGGAATAAAAAACAGGTGAGTCTTACAGTTGCCTCAGTTTACTGCATGATATCCCTGAGTTGAAGTGACAGAATTGAGAATCCAAAGAGGCCAAGATACCTAGAATTTTCTAGTCAGAGAATTGGAGATGAGAGACCTGCAAAGAGAGATCCCTGAAGATTTGCATATGGATTGGTTTATATCTTTACCTGAGTACAGTTCAGTATGTGCATGTAAGGAAACTACTTGAGGCTGGAAGGATGAAGAAAGACAACAAAAAGCAGTAGGAAAAATAACCCTCAGAGCTCACAGGTGGTGAGTAGTATTTTGTATTACCACAGCCAGAGTGAAAAACTCCGTAATTCATTTGGCCATTAGTTTCAATATCATGAAGGTATTGCTTCAGTAGTAAGGACAAATTAGCTGTGGACTAAAGGCTGCTCTGGTCCCACCTACCAAAGCTTAAAAGCAAGCTTCTGAGGAATCAAATGATTTCCAAGTAATTTAACAACATCCTAGATAAAGCTCAAATTTAAAAAAAAAACTATCCAGCACCCGACAAAATAACATTTATGATGTCTGATAGCTAATGAAAAATTACTAGGAATGTAAAGAAGCATGAAAATACAAACTATGATGAGGATAAAGTGGATCAATAGAATACACTCTAAGGAAACATATAACAGAATTAGTAGACACTGAGGCTAAAACAGCTATTATGACTATACTCCATATATTCACACAGGTAACATATTACAATGCTACAGTGGTCAAAACAGCATGGTACTGGCATAAAGACAGATATACTGACCAATGCAATCAAATAGAGTTTCAGATATAGACCCTTTCATCTATGGACAATTGATTTTTGATAAAGCAGTCAAGCCAACTCACCTGAGACAGGGCAACCTCTTCAATAAATGTCGTTTGGAGAATTGGATATCCATACACAAAAGAATGAAAGAGGATCTATTTATCACATCTTATACAAAAAATAATTCAAAATGGATCAAAGACCTAAACGTTAGAGCTAAGACCATAAAAGTTTTAGAAGAAAATGTAAGGAAATATCTTATAAAGCTTGTAATAGAAGGTGGTTTCCAAGATCTTAAACCCAAAACATGAGTATTGAAGAAAGAAATAGATAAATGAGAACTCTTTGAAAGTAAACACTTTCGTGCATCAAAGAACTTTGTCAAGAAAGTAAAAAGACAGCCTATGCAATGGGAAACAATACTTGGAAACCACATATCAGATAAGGGTTTAGTATCCAAGATATGTAGAGATTTTTCCACTCAAAACCAAAAAGACAAACAACCCAATTAAAAAATGGGCAAAAGACATGAATAGACACTTCTTAGAAGAGGAAATACAGATGGCTAAAAGGCACATGAAAAGATGCTCAACTTCCCTATTAGGGAAATGCAAATCAAAACCGCAATGAGATATCATCTCACACCCACTAGGATGGCTATTATCAATAAAACAGAAAATGACATGTGCTGGAGAGTATGTGGAGGAAGAGGCACACTTATCCACTGTTAGTGAGAAGGTAAAATGGTACAACCACTCTGGAAGGTAGTTTTGCAGTTCCTCAGGAAGCTAAGTATAGAATTGCCACATGATCCAGCAATTCCATTACTAGGTATATATTCAGAGGAACTGAAGGCAAGGACACAAATGGACATTTGCACACTGATGTTTATTGCACCATTATTTATGATTGCCAAGAGATGGAAACAACCCAAATGTCCATCAACAGATGAGTGGCTAAACAAGCTGTGGTATATACATATGATGGAATATTAAGCAGCTGTAAGACAGAATAAAGTCATGAAGCATGTAGCAACATGGATGGACCTTGAGGACATTATGCTGAGTGAAATTAGCCAGAAACAAAAGGACAAATACTATATGGTCCCACTCATATGAACTAACATTAATAAGTGAACTTGGAGAACTTAATTTTAAGAACACAGTTTATAAAGGGATAGAAATAGGGCAGAGATTGTGCAATTAGAGCTGAAAGACTACAGATTGTGAAACCTGACTGTGCTGGCTTAAAAGGAATATGTATCCTAGAAAAGCCATGTTTAAATCCTGATCCATCTCCTGGTGGCAGCTGTTTCTTTTAATCCCTATTCAGCACCTAGCTTGGAAACTTGATTAGATTATCTCCACGAAAGTGTGACTCACCCAATTATGGGTATTCACCTTTGATTAGCGGGATATGTGACTCTACCCATTACACGTGGGACTTGATTCATTTACTGGAATTCTTTAAAAGAAGAAACATTTTGGAGACAGCCACGTGAGAGCCATGAGAACCACGAGAGTGCATGCAGCCAGAGAACTGTGGAGATGAAGAAGAAAAATGCCTCCAGGGGAGCTTCATGAAACACGAAGCCTAGCAAGAAAGCCAGCAGTTGTCGCCATGTTCACCATGTGCCTTTCCCATTGAGAGAGAACCCTAATTGTCATAGGACTTTTGAACCAAGGTATCAATCCCTGGATGCTATTGATTGGACATTTCTATAGCCTTGTTTTAATATTGGATGTTCTCACAGCCTCAGAACTGTAAACTTGCAACTTAATAAATTCTTCTTTTTAAAAGCCATTCTGTTTCTGGTATATCACATTCAGGCAGCAAACTAGAACAAGGACTGATTGTAAAAATTCAGAAATGGAGAGCACAATACTACTTCACTGTAGCACAATAATATAAGTACACTGAATGAAGCTGAATGTGAATATGATAGAGGGAGTAGGGCTGGGGCACATATGAAACCAGAAGGAAAGATAGACAATAAAGATGGTATAACTGAGGAATGCCTAGAGCATACAATCATGGTGTTTAAGTGCACAAATTAAAAAATGTTTTTGCATGAGGAAGAACAAAAGAATGTCAGTATTGCAGGGTGTTGAAAATAGACGGTATATGGGTAAAAGTACAATCAATGTAAGCTAGGATCTATAGTCAACAGTAACATTGTAATATGCTTCCACTGAATGTAACAAAGGCATTATGCTAAAACTAAATGTCAACAGGTTAGGGGAATAGGAAAGAGGTATGGATTCTTTGTGGAAGAAAAGGAAATGTCTTCAGCAGAGTATGGCAGCAAAGGCATGTCTATACACTTAGGCTGGATTGTATGATGTGTGAATAAAACTTTAAAATGGCCAGTGAGAAACAAGTGCTAGAGAAAATGTGGAGAAAGAGATGTATCTATTCACTGTCAGCAAGGAAATGAGAGGTGCAGCCCTTTGGAGAGCAGTGTGGTGGTTGCACAGGAGGCTAGGTGTGCGTCTGCCATATGATCTTGAAACTCAGCCTCTCAGTATATACCTGGAAGAACTCAGTGTGGGGACATGAATGGACGTTTGCACACTGGTGTTTCTGGTAGCAGTGTTCATGGTCCACAATGAATGGAGGTGGCCTAAGGGTACAACGATTGAGAAATGGAAGGGGGAACTATGGTGTATACATACAATGGGCTACTGAGTGGTTGCAAGAAGGAATAAAGTTGTGCAGCAATTAGAGGAATTAACCTTAAGAGCTGTATGTTGAATGAAATGTCAGGTGCAAAAAAACAAACATCATCATGCCTCAATCTTATGGACTAACTATAACATAAAAATTTAGGAACTAAATTCAAGAGTGTGGTTAATCAGGTTGGGGCTTATTGTAAAGGGTCATAGATTTTAAGCTCTTACAGGAACCACATATATTCAGAAGGTGTAACTGTTCATTCTAAATTCTGAGATACTGAGCTGTTTGTATATAACATGGTCTCTCCCAGAAACTTTGGTTAACTATGTGACACCTGAGACTCAGAGTTAGAGCTCTGAAGCTATGAGAGTCAGCAGTACCCCATACAGGAACTGTTTAAAAAGTTGAAAAAGTGGTCAGACATTGAGTAGAGATATGAATGAAGATGACCTGGATAGGACTAAGGTATATCAGAATACAGGGTAAAGGATGATATCATCCATATTTTAAAACTTCAGCTTCTGTGTGAGACTAAATGAGAGATGTTTACTTAGAGAAAAATGTATGTTTTTGGTAGTGCATTTCCTAATTTAACTTTTATGGTCAGTTTAGTTGAACGCCATAAGTACATGGAATAATGAATAGGGCATTAGACTTTGTTGGTTTATTCAAGTTAGTGTGATTACCCGATAAATCCCAGAGTGATTTGAACAGTGTATAAAGAAGTAGTTGCAAGATCCCCTTCAGAGAATAGGGAGAAAAGGGGAAATATTCAACTTCCCCATTTGGAGAATTTCTGATATTCTCACAAGCAGTAGGGATAACCAAATCAATAGGCTGAGCCTTCAATTTTGGGGGTTGCCCCTATGAAACCTATCCCTGCAAAGGATAAGCTAAGCCTACTTAAAATTAGGCCTAAGAGTCGCCCCCAGAGAACTTCTTTTGTTGCTCAGATGTGGTTTCTCTCTCTCTAAGCCAACATGGCAGGTAAACTCGCTGCCCTCTCCCACCCCATGTGGGACATTACTCTGAGTAATGTAAATCTCCCTGGCAACATGGGACAGAAATCCTCAGGATGAGCCAAGACCTGGCATCAAGAGATTGAGAAAATCTTCTTGACCAAAAAGGGGAAGAGAGAAATGAGAAAAAATAAAGTGTCAGTGGCTGAGAGATTTCAACAGAGTCAAGAGGTTATCCTGGAGGTTATTCTTATGCATTATATAGCCATCTCTTTTAAGTTTATGGTGTATTAGAGTGGCTAGAGGAAAGTTCGTGAAACTGTAGAGCTGTGTTCCAGTAGCCTTGTTTCTGGGAGATGACTGTATAATGATACAGCTCTTACAAAGTGATTGTGTGGTTGTGAAAATCCTGTGTCTGATGCTCTTTTTATCTAGGATATAGACAGATGAATAAAAATGTATGAATAAAAAATAAACAATAATGGGGAGACAAAGGTTAAAATAAATTGGGTAGAAGAAAATAATAGTGGTCAATGAGAGTTAAGGGTAAAGGGTATGATATGTATGAGTTTTATTTTTTTTTATTTCTTTTTCTGGAGTGACACAAATGTTCTAAAAAAAATATCCTGGTGATGAATACACAACCATGTGATGATATTGTGAGCCATTGATTGTATACCATATATGGAATGTTTGTATGAAAAAAAGTAAAAAAAAAAGTTTGCATGTTAAGTTCTATCAACAAAAATATATTTTTTAAAAAATATGTCAAAAACTACATGATGAGTGGTTTAAATAAAAAAAAATCCAAAAATTTTAACAAATCTCAAGCACAAGAAAATTACACCAGGGCCCATCTCAATGAAATTGCTTAAGCCAGTGATAAAGAGAAAAAATCTTAAAAGCAGCCAGAGAACACATTACATCAGAGACACATTATTTAACAAAGACAAAGATGACATTATGTTTCTCATTGGAAACAATGCAAGCTAGAAGACAGTGGAGAAACATATTTAAAATACTAAGAGAAATACATTGTCAACTTAGAATTCTATACACAGGGAAAATATATTTTTAAAATGAAAGCAAAATAAAAACTTTTTCAGAAATAAAGAAGCTCAAGTAATATATCACCAGCCAACCAGCATTACATCTAATGTTAAAGGAGCAACTTCATGCAAAATATTATGATTCTGGATAGTGATATCTTCAAGATGGTGACATCATTAAGATGGTGATATAATACATCCCCAGGAAAGTTTCTCCTCAGAAGCAACTAAGTAAAAGGGCAAGTTTCACTTGCTTGGAACTCTGGAGGATGATAGAGACTGGAGAAAGATCCCACAGATATTGAATAGAAGGGGTGAAAAACATCAAAAAAGGTAGATCTGCTATTTGGATCTGCCAGTCTGGACCCCTCTCCCTTCACTCAGCCTTGCTTTAGAGTCACAGCAGCAGCACTCTGGCATGGCACCTCCTGCAATGGTTTTGGACCACAGAACTACTCATAGCAGCTACTTAGAGCCCCTCACACATTCAGGCATGGGGATCCAAGGACACATAGTCCAGGGCAGGGCCTTAGCAATTTGAGAATGGATGTATACAAAAGGGACCCAAGGAGAAAAGAGACATTGCAGAAATGTAGGCAAGTGGTGCACACACCCAATCAAGTCTCTAATTACTGGTGTATTTAATGAAACAAAAATGGCCTATTTGAACACTGGCCCCACTTGGGTCCCTGGGGCAGGATACCTTAATGTGGAAGTTACCGGAAGCAGAAAAGTCTCACATGAAAAAGGGAAAATTGAACTGCTGTCAGGCAGGGTGGATCCAGGGCTGAAAGCTGAAGTGAAAAGTGGCCCAGATCATGAGAGAAGAGTTGAAAAAAAGCCATAGATTCTGGGGAGGAAAATTTGTATATAAACAAGGAAAATAGCTTAAGTCTCCCAGAAAAGGAACAAAGAAAAGGAAATCCTCTTCTGGAGGGGAAACAATTGGACATAACAGGGTAATCTTAACAGTTACAACAAATGTCTAGGACATGAGACAGAGGAGATAGATCTGAGAAACTCCAAACTGTTAAACACAGACCACCCTAAAGGTTTAGCATAAACTGCAGCAAGCATTGAACAAGAGCTTTAACACACAGCCAATCTACACTAAAACCCTAGGCAAGAGAGGTGACATCTTCAACATGGTGAAGTAAAACATCCCTAGGAAAATTCTCCCCTCAGAATCAACTTATAAAAGGAAAAAATCTTGAGATGATGTCATAAACATGGTGACATAAAAAAATCCCCTGAAATAGCCTCCTCAGAGGTTCAGTGAATAAAAAGACAAATTCCATTTCCTTAGAACTCTGGAGGACTGTAGAGATTGAAAAAGGACTCTACAAATGCTGACTCAAAGAAACAAAAATATCGGGTGGGAAAATTCCATGCTTGACTGCCAGCCCCTCCCCATTCCCCCTCCCTCTTACTGGAGTGAAAGTTGGGCAGAGGCAGAACAGCCCAGTTCCCACCTACCATGGACAGAGACTGTAGTGCAACTCACAGAAGTGAGTTAGAACTCACACATATGGAGCCACAGAGACTTAAGTCCACAGTGAACCAGGGCTGAACACAAACTGCTGAGGAATACTGCATACAAAAGGAACCCTGAGGAGAAGGAGAGAGAGACAGGTTCTGTGGTAGAAATGCTGTCAAGAACTGTTGCAACTGCACTCAATCTAGTTTCAGCAGTCTGAGCCACCTAACACATAAAATGGACTTTTCTGGAATGATGCACTGTTCTGGATTATTCCATCTGGCTACCTGGGTGAGAATACCCCAAGAGCGAAGAAATCTGGGGCAGAAAACCTCACAAGATAAAAAGGGGCTGGGTATCCTGAACTGCTGTATGCTAGCACAGGTCCCAGAACTGAAAAGTGTAGGGGAAAGGGGGCACTGAGTGACAGAGAGAATATAGACAAATCACAGGAGCTGGGGAGAAAATTCTGAACAAAAACAAACAGAACAGATCAACATTCCTTGAGAAGGAACAGAGGAAAGGAAGCTCTCTCCTGGAGGTGAAACAATAGCACAAAAAGTGCAATATAAAAATCGCACTGTATATCCAGGGCAAGAATCAGATGAAGAGTTGAGGAAATCTGAACAGTTAAATAGATACAGAATAAGATGCACCAAGTGTTAAAGAAGAGGCTTAAAACAAAGCTAATCAACAGTGATACCATATACAAGAGGGAGAAATGGACCTTCAGAGTTAACTCATCAAGATAATCAGATACCTAGACATCAGCAAAAAAATTACATCATACTTCTTAGTTTCTTAAAAGGAAGATATAGTTCAGTCAAGGGAATGAATTAAAACTTAAGACGAGAATCAGAAGTGAGAACAACTGATAAAAGATGTTTGAACAATTCTTCTAAATCAATTCAAGGAGAGGAAGGACAATATGGATATAAAGCCAAAGGATTTTAAGGAGACAATGTGCGAGAATAAAGAGGAATTTGGAAGTATAAAAAGAAAAATAATAGAATTTATGGGGATGAAAGGCAAAATAGTAGAGATTAAAAATACACTAGAGGCACAAAACAGCATATTTGAATAGGGAGAAGAAAGAATTAATGAATTAGAAGACATGACAATCAAAATCATACAGTCAGAAGAACACAGAGAGAAAAGAATAGAAAAAATTGATGTGTCTCAGGGAGTTGAGTGACAGCAAGAAGTTCACAAAATCCATATCATGGGTGTCCCAGAAGGAGAACAGAGAGGAAGGGGGGTAGAAATAATATTTGCAGAAACAATGGCTTAAAATTTCCCAACTCTTATGAAAGACATAAATATACATGTCCAAGAAGTGCAATGCTCTTCAAACAGAATAAATCCTAATAGACCTACTCTGAGACACATGCTAATGAAAATAACAAATGCCAAAGATAAAGAGCATTCTGAAAGCAGCAAGAAAAAAGTGATTTGTTACATACAAGGGATCCTCAATAAGACTAAGTGCCAATTTCTCATCAGAAACCATGGAGGCAAGAAGGCATCGGTATGATATATTTAAGGTACTGAAAGAGAAAAACTGCCAGCCAAAAATTCTTTATGTAGAACAGGTGACCTTCAAAAATGAGGCAGAGTTTAAAATAGTCACAGATAAACAGACCCTCAGAGTCAGTAACCAGATGTGCCCTACAAGAATTACTAAAGGGAGTTCTGTAGGTTGAAAGGAAAAGACAGGAGAGAGTAACTTGGAGTAAAGTGGAAGGGTAATTATAAGAGTAAATGTGAAAACAAATGGCAGCTGTTGCCATCTTAGGCTTCAGCCCATCTGCACATAGCCTTGCAATAAAGCTCCTTTGATTGAGTTTTGCTCTCTTCTCTACCAGTCAAAAAAAAAAAAAAAAAAAAAAAAACCCTATCATTTTGGTGCTGAAACCTCGGACCAGAAACAAAGATGAAACCTCCATAGGAGAGGATGAAATCCACTTGCCTGACTTCAGCACCAACACTGGTGAATCATCTCAGGGTAAGGAAAAATGCTCTCTTCTTTTCTGTATGGCACTCTATTTCTGTATTGTCCTGGACAACACATCTGATTTCCTAGTGCTAGGGGAGAGTTGCCTCTGTTGGGTCCTGGACCCCAGGAGGAAGTGAGATAGTGGGACGCCTCTTTCTCCTCCTCCACATACTCACTGGGACTTAAAACTCTCAAGGGGGCATGCCCACTTTGATTGTTTCTAAGTTGTCTAAGAGTGAGAATTTCTCCTTACCCTATCCACTATCATGGGAAATGGACAGTTCTTGGTCTTGCAGCTGATTTAAGACCTAATAAATTTATTTTCTATTGAAATACTGCCTAACCAGAGTACAAATTAGATAATGGGTCAGTTTGGCCAGAAATTGGAACCAGTGACCCACAAATCTTTCTAAACCTTGACAATTATTTTCAGCATTTTGACAAGTGGAGTGAAGTCCAACATATCCAAGTCTACTTTGGCTTGCACAGGCACCCCTCTCTCTGCCAAACTTGTTCTACTTATCAAATCATTCTCCATTCTCCTCTCCTGGAACAACCTAGATTCAAACCCAGTGCTCTTTCTCCTCCTCCATCTGATCCTTCCTTTGATCCCATCGAAGACCTTTTCCTTAGCTCTGCCCTTGCCCCTGTAGCCCCTCCCAGCCAAGCTGCAGCCACTGTGGCACAGTCAAAAAATAACTCTCCCCATTTCCTCCTCCCCCATCTCCAGATAAGACTGCAGAATCTCAGCCCTCATCTGACCCTTCTCCTCCTCCTTCTTCTCCCTACACAGCCCCTCCTAGCCATACCAAAACCACTGTCATGTTCCCTTTTCCCTTTCTGACCTTTCTCAAGTTAAACAGTATCTAGGTTTCTATTCTGCTGACCCCACGTAATTTATTAAAGAATTCCAAAAACTCATTGTGTCCTATGGCCTCTCCTGCTGAGATTAAGCGTTTATTGCCTTGTTTGTTAGTTGGTGTGTTCAGTCTAATTATTAGTTGGTATGTTATTTAAATATAGTAAGTGTTGAGTGTCTGTTTAAATTTATTAGTTGGTATGCTCCTGCATCTGTATTGGTCAAATGTTCCTAACTGGTTACTGATTATGGAAATTCTTTAAAAAGGGAACATTTAGGCCATAACAAAAAAAATTTTGTAATGAGTCTATAATGAAATGGTTTATTTCTTTAACATAATCTGGCTTTAAAATGATTTAAAAGAAAAAGGTACCATTACAGTTAAATTAAAGATAGTACAGTTAAAATTGTTCTGCAAAAAGGTGGAAATGGGATGAGGTAATATATCCAATCCATTAGTTGTCCTCTCAGAAGTATTTCTGTTTCTTGTGTAACTAACTTTATATTTGTGTCTGTCTGCCTGTTCAGTGTATATTCTCATACTTCCAGATGGTAATAGCAAATTAATTTTTTAAAATCTTTAAAGGTTCTATTTGAACTGCTTAGAAATAATTAAGTGTTTTATATAAATATATAAATTGGTACTTCTGAAGTAAAAGAGTAAAAGGAGAAAAAACCTTCTGAAAGGCAAGATTCAGAAACCTTAGTTTTGTAATTACTGTAAGAAAACCAGGACTTAAAAAAAACTGCCTCTGTAATTTCCCAAATGCAGCATAAAACTACTAATGGGCTGTCTCTGAAAAAGCAAACACTTTTTCCAATGGCCCTGGTCACAGCTTTTAGTAAAATAAATCTAATAATTGGAAATAGTTAAAGAAGGGCATAGGAACTCTCAAAATTCCATGGCCCTCACCTAAAATGGTCAAATCAAATCCCAACAAGCCCGATTTCTTTCTGTCCTATCTAATCCTTCTCCAAGGCCTAATCACCTAAAGCAGGTATAGGGGGAGGGCCAAGTACAGAAAAATATGGTGAGGTGCAGTTTAAAATTCCTTTTTTCCCTGGGCCTGGAGATTAGAAATGGTAAGCATAAAAATGCTACAGAATAAGTTATGTTTGTTAATATTCTTTCCAATAAAATCTTTGCAATAGTAACTGTATTAATCAGATAATTATTAAAATATAAATAGCCTTGGAATAAGAATAAGTGAATAAAATCTAATCAAATTTCAGTTAATAAAATGAAACACCTTGAGAAATGGAAAAGTTTTCCTGTTTTTAAGCTTGGGACAAATTGCAGTATGTTTTCCAGAACTTGATAGTGAATGTATTTTTAAAATTATTTGTAATTTTAAGATATTATGAAAGCAAACATTTTTTTCAACCTCTAATAAGAGAAATTTATGGTAAATTTTGAATTAAACAAATGTGATTTTTTATTATGCTTGGGTGTATTCCCCCTAAATTTATACAAGCTTACTGATAAAATAAAGTAGCTTAAGGTAATACTGAATTGGACTGAGAAATTTTAGGCATATTGTAATGTAATCATTTGTGTGTTCTGAATACAAAGTATGTAAATGCTTAATTTATATAACCCAAACATAAATTTCTTCCTTCTTCCATTATTTTGTAGTATCTCTGTCTCTTCCACCCTTCATGAATGCTGTTATTGGAAGGAAGTATGCAGGCTCAAAAGCTTTGTGAATTTAATATCAAATTTATTTCTGATTATGTGCAGTCAGGATAAATACAAATTATAGGTGGAATTGATATGGAAGGTGAAAGAAAGTTTAACAGAATGGATTTTGTTTGTTATAGTCATTGTTAATTATGACTAAGCCCTGAATGGATACAAAAAGTAATACAGAGTTGGAGGAAGTGAATTTTGTTTCTTATAGTCACTGTTGACTATAAGCTGTGAATGAATGTAGAGAGTTGTAAAAAAGGGTTTATGAAAGTGAATTATGTGTCATAGTCAGTACTGACCAAAATTTAATGTCTGTTTATCGTATATTTCTAAAAAGAAAACTTTTGTGTCAAGCTGGATATTTACACAAAACTAAACTTTAATTCTTCTCCCTGTTAAAATAACGTGGATTTTTAATCTGTTCTTAATGTAAAGTTTTTAAAAGTTTTTTCTTAATCATCTGAGTACTCTGTCTAGAAAAGAAAGATTTTTACATCCGAATAACATTCCTGTTAATATCCTTAGCCTTCTCATCCTTTATTACAGAAGACAAGTCTTCTCAATGTTCAGGAAAAATCTTACAAATAATTTGTTCTTTCACATTCTATAAGTACCAAAATAGCATAACTTATTGCACAGGAAGTGTTTAGGAAGTACTACAGTGATTAAAAAAGATTTTTTTTATCCTGTTGCTGGTTAAATTTGTATAGGTAAAATAATATGATTCATATATTTAGAAATTGTATAAAATTCCTAAAAATCTGACAATGTCCTTACTATCCATGTTATGTCCTATTACCAATCTGTATGATATTCAGCAAAGGTATAGGGTTGTTAGTCATGTTTTAATTATTCTTAAAAAGCTATAGCTCAGGGCAGTGCAATGGTGGCTCAGTGGCAAGAATTTGCACCTTCCAAGCTGGAGACCCAAGTTCGATTCCTGGAGCCTGCCAATGCCCAAAAAAATAAAGCTACAGATCATAGAAGCAGCCAAATTATTAGTTGTACTGCTTTGCTCTAATACTTCTCTAAAAGTATATATGATCAGCTATAGGTCAGAGCTCCATCTGTAACAAGGAAAAACTTTAAAAGAAAGGCAGGACTTTATATTTTAATCTGTTAATTAACACACCTCTGGTAAATGTAAAAAAGTGAAATAGAATAAAATCCCTGCTATGGTTTGCTAATATAAAACAGTCTAATTTTTATTTTTAAAAGTAACTTCTTTATATAGCCTAGTACTTCCCTGAAACTTTAAATGTCCATATGACACCTGAAACTCAGATTTAGCTCTCTAGCTGTAAAAGTGAGCATGTGTCCGTATACCAACTGTTAAAGAAACACTGAAAAAGATCAAACTCTGATTAAAGATGTGATGAAACTGATCTGGTTAAAACTAAGGTAAATCAGTGTACAAGGTAAGGAATAATATTGTCTGTATTTTAAAGCTTTAACTTTCATATGAGATTAAAAAAAATGTTTATTTTGTCCAAAATTTAAGTTTTCTGCATCGCACTATCTAATTTAATCTGTCTAATCAGTTCATTTAAACAAACTAATTCAGGCTTATTTAATATAGAACCTTAAATAAGGACTAAAATCTTAATATTCTGTACAAATTAATGTAATGATGCATCTTAGAGTATTTTGGGCAGAAAATGAAAAAGTATTTGCAAAGTTCCTTGAGAGGCTGAGAAAAATAGAATTACTAAACTTCCCCTTCTGGAGAATTTCTGACATTTTCTTAAGCAAGAGGGGCTTCTAATTTTATAAGCCAACACTTCAATTTTGAGGCTGGCCCTTATGAAACTTATTTCTGTAATAAAAAACTGAACCTACTTATGACTAGTGCCTGAGAGTCATTTCCAGAAAATCTCTGCTGTTGCCCAAATGCGTTCTCTCTCTAAGCCAAATTCTGAATTTCCCCCCAGCATTGTAACTAATTTCTAGGGGTGTGAACCAGGCTCTGGAATCATGGGACATAAATGGCTCTGGCATCACAGGACATAACTAGCCCTGACATCATAAGACACAGATTCCAAGGATGAGCCTGGCCCTGGTATCATGGATTAATTGACAAAAAGGGGGAAAGGAAATACAGTTTCAATGGCTAAGAGATTTAAAATCAAATGAAGAAATCATTTGGGAGGTTACTCTTTTGGAAGTTTCAGCCAGATATTATAAACTGCCACAGCATGGCAAACCCCAACAAATGGTATTCCTGGAAACCCTGAAAGATATCCTGGGCTCTATAAAATTTTACTTATTAAGTTTGTCTTTCAGAAACTTAGAACCTCCAGACTGAACTGAAATTTTCTGTAGTGCACAATCTAATTTAACCTATCTGCATAGCTCATTTGAACAACTGAAACACAGGAAGCACAGAATAAGAAAGAGGTCCCTTAATCCTGTACAGATTATTGTAATGCCTGGAAACATCCTACAGCATATTAAGCAGATAATCAAAAAGTATTAGCAAAGTCCCCTGAGGGAAGGGAGAAAGATTATGGGGCTATTAAACCTTACCATCAAGGAATCCCCTGATACTGTGTCAAACTTTAGGGATACCCAAATCAATAGGCCATGCCCTCAATCATGAGGCTTACTCTTATGAAGCTCATGTAGGTAGCAGAGACACTTAGGCTACCTATAAGCATGTCTAAGAGTTACTTCTGGAGGACCTCTGTTGTTTCTCAGATGTGGCCTCAGTCTCCCTAAGCCCAACTCTGCAAGTGAAATCATTGCCCTCCCCCCTACATAGGACCTGATATCCAGGGGTGAAAGTCTCCCTGGCAAAATGGGAGACGACTCCCAGGGATGAATCTAGACCTGGTACTGTGGGATCAACAACTGTATCCTAGCCAAAAGAGGGGAAAGAAGTGTAATTAATAAAGTATCTGTGGCAGAGAGAGTTCAAATAGAGTTGAAGGCTACTCTGGAGGTTGCTCTTATGCAAGCTTCAGGTAGACCTTGCTACCTATCATAACCTGCCAACCCCCAGCCAATCTTAAAGAACACCTAGGGCAATATATAAGATTCCACAAAGGTTCCATGCACTGGAGTAACTTTCCAGAAACCTATAACCTCCAGATGGGTCCCTGGTCCAGAAAAGCCCTGAAACCTAGCCCAGCCTCTCCAGAACATCAGATAGTTTCATCTCCTTACCCCATATTAGTAGCAGACTCTTCTAATATCAAAAATTTAGAATTTCCACTTCCCAAGCAACCCCGAAGAGAAGTATGGAAAGATCAAAGGTGAGGTGAAATTATACATAGAAGATAAGACTTAACAAATGAATATGAATGCTGAATCATTAAATTGATATCTCTTTTATTATTATTATTATTATTATTTTAATTTTTATTTTTTTAAATTTGCATATGGGCAGGAGGCACCAGGGATCGAACTCCAGACCTCCAGCACGGCAAGTCGGAGCTCTGCCTGCTGAGCCATGGCAGCTGCCCTTGATATCTCTTTTAGTCTCTAGTATTTTAGAGCAGCTAGAAGTAAAAACCTAAAATTGTGAAATTGTAACCCATGACAAAGTTTGGAATATGTTCTACAACTAATTGTGGTGCTGTGTTTTAAAATTTATAGATTTTTTTGTTTATATGTTATTGTTCACAAAAAAGAAGGGAAAAAGTTGATTGTGATGATAAAAAAGTATTTAAACCCTCTTGCCTCCTATATTCTGGAACAGCTAGAAGAAAAAATATGAGATGATCATACAGTAGCCCATGGCAAACTCTGGGATCTATCCCGTAACCACTTTTTGAAGAGTGCTTTGAAAACTATTGCTTTTTTATTTCTTTTATTTTGTATATATGTTATACTATACAATTTAAGAAGTTAAAAAAAAAACCTGAAAAAACCCTCCAGATTGTTCCAATGCCAGAGAAGTTCTGAAACCCGGAATTACTGAACTTTCCAAGAACAACAACCAGTTTCATCCCTTTGCTCCTTAAAACTTTTAACCAGCTTTATTTGCAGAACTGTCCAAATGATGATGACAACAGGCTGCCAGCAACATGCT
The DNA here is from genome assembly GCA_004026745.1 of Myrmecophaga tridactyla. Classification (NCBI taxonomy): domain Eukaryota; kingdom Metazoa; phylum Chordata; class Mammalia; order Pilosa; family Myrmecophagidae; genus Myrmecophaga; species Myrmecophaga tridactyla. The sequence continues at coordinate 18,564 of PVIY010022213.1, read as the reverse complement.
ATTCCTCTGGCAAAAACATCAGTACTGGTCAGTGCTCTGTGATGAAATGTAAGGACAGCTCTATGGTTCCTACCAACTGGAAGCAGATACAGAAAACAGACCTTTGCCCATCAGCTTTCCAAGAAAACTAAATGGAAAAGGCTGGAATGGTAGGCAGAACCCCTTTCCCCATGATGTGGTCAACCCCTAGCAAATACTTCAAGAAGCTTCCCCCATCCGTGATTTCCAGGATACCCATTGAGCCCATCCCATCCCATGCCCTCTTTCCCTCCAGCAGCTGTAATCCTGCAAAAAGCTTCCCTTCCCCAACATCCACCCTCTGGAAGTTGCAACCCTGCATGAGTATGATAGCGTTTAAATTTTAAACCTCACCAATGAAAAGCTTCCAACTCCCAAATCAGGTCTGTGCTTCCAAAAACAACCAATGAAAACCTACCAACTTCCCACTCCCAAGCTAGTCAGAGAAAACCCACTGCTTTCCTTCCCCTATTTCCCACCAACCATCCTATATGACCTGTACCCCTTCCCTTGTTTGGGGCTGTTGCCATCTTAGGTTTCAGTCCGTCTCTGTACAGCCTTGCAATAAGGCTCTTTTGATCAGAAAAAAAAAAAAAGAAAGAAGGTGTCTACATATAAGTTATTTATTAATCCTTTCATTTGCATTCTTAGGGTGCCTTCCCACTTTGTTTTGTTTTACAAATGAAGTTGGAGAATGAAACTTGTACACTGCATTTTAAAGAATATATTAAATGTATCAAAAACCTTCCCTATGCTTAAGATATGGCAGGAATCCTATGCATACTAACAAAGAAGATTGCGTGCCATGAGAAGACTTTGGAAGTGCTATTTAAGGATGGGTATCACTGAAGGAAAAAAATCTCTAAGTAAAATAATCAAGTTCAAAAAAAAAACAATAGCACTGTATCAATGTACAACTGTACTCTAATTCATATAAGAAGTAGAATATAATTGAACAAAAATGCATATTTCCTGATAACAAAAGTGCAAAATATAAACTGATATAGTAGGAGAAAAACAACATGAAGAGGGGAAACAGAAGAATATGGGAGAAGAGAATGTGTATGCTATTGAAGACAAGTTGGTATCTTTTCAAATTGGTAGATTATGGATGTAGGTTGTGTAAAATAAACCCCAGGGTAACCACAAAGAAAGTATTTAAAAATATATACAGTATATATATATATACAGAAGCAGAAATGAGAAGGGGATCAGTCAGATACATCACAAAAGATCAACTATACAGAAAAAGAGTTTGCAATAAAAGAAAATACAGACAAAACAAGACTTATCATATCAAAACCAAAGGACACAATGACTAAAGTAAGTACTTTCTTTACAATAATAACACTTATTATTAATGGATTAAACTCCCCAATTAAAAGACATAAATTGACAGAATTTAAAAAAAGGCATGATCCATGTTGTTTACAAGAGTCTTACCTTAGACCCAAATACAGAAACAGGTTGAAAGTGAAATGTTGGGAAGTAAAAGGTTGGCTATCATCCCAACTTAGCTCTCTGCTTCCAAAACCAACCAATGGAAATCTGTAACCAAGAGAGACCTGGAGAAGCTATAATAACATCAGACAAATTAGAATTTAAGTCAAAAGTTGTTACAAGAGACAAAAGAAGCACACTACATATTAATAGAAGGGTCAGTCCACCAAGAAGAAATAACAATCATAAATATTTATGCACCTAATCATGGTGCCCCAAAATATATGAGGTAAACACTGAGAAAACTGAAAAGAGAAACAGACTCATCTACAATAGTAGTTAAAGACTTCAATATACCATTCTTACTAATAGATAGTACATCTACACAGAAGATCAATAAGGAAGGAGAACTTGAATAATATGGTAAAAGAACTAAACCTAAGAGACATACAGAATATTGTACTCCCAAAACAATAGTATATATTGTTCTCAAGTGCACATGAATCATTCTCCAGGATAGACTACATGGTAGGTAGTCTCAATAAATTTTAAAAAGATTGAAATTATGCAAAGCATCTTCTCTGACCACAAAGAATGAAGCTGGAAATAAATAACAGGCAGATAACTGGAAAATCAACAAATATGTGGAAATTAAATAACACTCTCTTAAATAATTAATAGGTCAAAGAAGAAATTACAAAAGAATCAGTAAATATTGAGATGAATGAAAATGAGATCACAACCTACCAGAACTGCAGTCAATATAGTCCTGAGTGGGAAACTTATAACCCTAAATGCTTACCTTAAAAAAGAAGATAGAGCCAAAATCAAAGACCTAACTGCACATCTGAAGGAACTAGAAAAAGAACAATAAACTAAACTCAAAGCAAGTGGAATGAAATAATTAACAAAGATTAGAGCAGAAATTGAGACTATAAAAAACAATAGAGAGCATTAACAAAACCAAAAGTTTTTCTTTGTAAAGAAAAAATCAAGGAAATTGACAAACCATTAGCTGGATTGGCAAATAAAAAAGAGTAAAGATGCAAATAAATAAAAACAGAAATGAGATAGGGGATATTACTACTGACCACACAGAAATAAAACAGATCATAAGATATACTATAAGTGACTATATGCCAAAAAATTAGACAATCTAGAAGAAGTAGGCAGATTCCTAGAAACACACGAATGACCTACACTTACTACAGGAGAAGCAGAATATTTCAACAGACCAATTACAAGTAAAGAGATTGAATCAGTCATCAAAAAACCTCCAAACAAATTAAAACTCGTAACAAGATGGCTTCATAGGTCAATTCAATCAAGAGTTCTAAGAAGAACCAGGAAAGAAAAGTCTCTTTAACAAACAGTGCTGGGAGAACTGGATATCCACTCAGAAAAGATGTTGGAGGACCTTTATCTCACATCATATATGAAGATGTATTCAAAATAGCTCAAATACCATGACTCTAGAACTCATAGAAGAAAACATTGGGAAGCATCTTCAGGATCTGAGTTAGGCAATGGTTTCTTAGACTTTACACACAAAGGACAAACAACAAAAGAAAAAATAGATAGATGGGACCTCACCAAAATTAAAAAATTTAGTGCATCAAAGGTCTCTATCATGAAAATGGCTATACAACCACTCAATGGGAGAAAATATTTGGAAACCATATATCCAAAAGGGGTTCATATCTGAATATATACGCAAATTCTACAATTCAACAATAAAAAGACAACTCAATTTAAAAATGGGCAAAAGACTTGAATAGACATTTTACCAAATAAGGTATACAAATGGCTAAAAAGCACAGGAAAAGATGCTCAACATCATTAGCTATTAGGGAAATGGAAATCAAAACCCCAATGAGGTATTTCACACCCACTAGAATGGCTACTAGTAAAATACCAGAAAATTACAAGTGTTGGAGAGGATGTGGAGAAATAAGAACACTTATTCACTGCTGGTTGCAATGTAAAATGGTGCAGCTGCTGTGGAAGACAGTTTGGTTGTTCCTCAAAAAGCTAAGTACAGAATTAGCATATTACCTGGCAAACCCAGTTCTAGGTATATACCCAAAAGAATTGAAAGCAAGGACCCAAAGAGATATTTGCATACCAATGTTCATAGCGGTATTATTCACAATTGCCAAAAGATGGAATCAACTGATGAAGGGATACACAAAATGTGGTATATACATACCATGAAATATTATTCAGCAGTAAAAGGGAATGAAGTTCTGATTCTTGTGACAACATGGATGTACCTTGAGGACATTATCTTGAGTGAAATAAGTGTGCTGGTTTGAAAGGATATATGTACCCTAGAAAAGCCATGTTTTAATCAAAATCCCATTTCATAAAGGTAGAATAATCCCTATTCAATACTCTATGTTTGAAACTGTAATCAGATCATCTCCCTGAAGATATGACTTAATCAAGAGATGGATTAGATGACGATATGTCTCCACTCATTTGGTTGGGTCTTGATAAGTTTCTGGAGTCCTATAAAAGAGGAAACATTTTGGAGAATGAGAGATTCAGAGAGAGCAGAGCAGAATAACATAGTCACAAGAAGCAGAGTCCACCAGCCAGTGATCTTTGGAGAGGAAGAAGGAAAATGTCTCCCGGGAAGCTTCATGAAACAGGAAGCCAGGAGAAGAAGCTAGCAAATGATGCCATGTTCACCATGTCCCCTTTCAGATGAGAGAGGAACCCTGACCGTGTTCACTATGTGCCTTTCCAGATGAGAGAGAAACTTTGACTGTGTTCACCTTGTGCCTTTCCACTTGAGAAAGAAACCCTGAACTTCATCAGCCTTCTTGAACCAAGGTATCTTTTCTTGGATGCCTTAGATTGGACATTTCTATAGACTTGTTTTAATTGGGACATTTCCTCAACCTTGGAATTGTAAACTAGCAACTGATTAAATTCCCCTTTTAAAAAGCCATTCTGTTTCTGATATTTGCATTCTGGTAGCTAGCAAACTAGGGCAATAAGACAGACAGGAAAGGAGAAATATTGCATGATATGAAGTAATTAGAATAGGCAAATGCAAAGAGTCAAATTCTAGAATATAGGTTACCAGGGCCTGGATTGTGGGTAAGGAATGGGTAATTAATGCATAAATTGTACAGAATTTCTATCTGTATTTATTATAAGGTTTTGTAATGGATGGTGGTAATGATAATATAACATTGTGAATGCAACTAATAGCACCGAATTATAAATGTGAATGTGATTAATAGGGGAAATTTTAAGTTTTACTTATGTTTCTAGAATAAATATTTTAAAAAGAAGTAAGACCTCATATCAATAAATTAACTTTACATATTCAGGAACCAGAAAAAGAATAGCAATCTAAACCTAAAGTTAATACAAGAAGGAAATTATAAATATTAGAGGGCAGATAAATGAAATTGAGAATAAAAATGAACCCAAAACTGAGTTCTTTGAAAAGGTCAATAAAATTGATAAATCTTTAGATAGACAAAGAAAAAAGAGGGGAGACTTAAGTAACTAAAACCCAAAGTGAAAGTAAGGACATTACTGACCTTGCAGAAATTAAAGATTTATAAGAGAATACTAGGAATAATTGTATATCAATAACTAAGATAATCTAGACTAAATGGACAAATTCCTAGAAGCGCACAAGCTACTGACTCAAAAAGAAACAGAAGGTCTTGACAGGACAACATCAGGTAAAGAGACTGAATCAGGAATCAAAAACCTTTCTGCAAAGAAAAATAAGGACCAGATGGTTTCACCAGTGAATTATACCAAACATTCTAAGAATCAACCCCAATTCTTCTCACACACTCACCAAAAATTGAAGAGTTTGGAACTATTCCTAAGTCATTCCTCTGAGATTGACATTACTCTGAAACCAATGCCAGATAAAGACATCATCACATGAAAACTACAAACCAATTTCCCTTATGCATATAGATGCAAAAATCCTCAAGACAACACTAGTAAATCTAATCCTACAGCATATTAAAATGATTATACACCATGACCAAGTGGAATTTATCCCAGAATGCAATGGTAGCCCAACACATAAATAGCAATAGAATAGAAATACACATTAATAGAATGAAGGGGATAATCACACCCTTTCATGATAACAGCACTCATAAAACTAAGCATAGAAGGTAACCTCCTCAAAAAGACAAAGGGAGTATATGAAAAATCCACAAACATTATCCTTAATGATGAAAGACTGAAAGCACTCCCCCTATGATCAGGAACAAGAGAAGGATGCCTGCTCTCACCAGTTACTCAAATTGTACTGGAAGTTCTAGTAAATTTTTATTCTACTGATAAAAATTTATCTCTACTGAAGTTCTACATCCATAGAGAACAATCCGAAATGGGACATAAAAAACAATTCCATTCATGATGGCATCTAAAAGATAAAATATCTAGGAATAAATTCAACCAAAGAGATGAAAGCTATTTCTTCCTTTGTGGAAATAATTTAATGAAGATCTAAACAAGTGGTAAGACATCCTGTGTTCATACGTAGGAAGATTAAAATTGTTAAAGTGTCAATGTCACCCAAAATGAACTACAGATTCAACGCAATCACTATCAGAATTCCAGCAGCCTCTTTTGCAGGAATGGAAAGCTTATCCTCAAAGTCATATGGAATCACCAGGAGCTCTGAATTGCCAAATCAATATTAAACAAGAAATCACTTTCTGAATTCAAAACTATAAAGCCAGAGTAATAAAAAAATCATATGGAACTGTCATAAAGATAGACACATATAACAATGGAAAAGAATTGAGAGTTCAGAAATGAGCCCATATAACTATGACTGACTGATTTTTATAAGGGTACCAAATACATTAATTGGGGAAAGAATGCTCTCTTCAACAAAGGGTGCTGGGAAAACTGGATATCTACATGTGAAAGAATGAAGTTGTACACCTACCTAATACCATATGCAGAAATTAACCCTAAATGGAACAACAGCCTAAACGTAAGAGCTAATGCTATAAAACTTAGATGAAAATAAAAAGGGAACCCTTCATAACCTTAGCTTGGCAATTATTTATTATCTATGCCATCAAAAGGATGAGCAACAAAAGAAAAAATAGAGAACATAGACTTCTTCAAAAGTTAAAACTTTTGCACATCAAAGGAAATTATCAAGAAGGTAAAATGCAATCTACAGAATGGGAGTAAACAATTGCTAACCAAATATCTGATAACCTTTTTTTTAAAGCCTTGAACTTTACTTTTTAATATACTAACCTAATCATCACATTAAACAAGATAGACTGTGTACTATATTGATTGACCATCTTAATAAAGCTATAACATTTCCTTTAATGAACAAATAAAACATATCAACTATCTGATTACAGATTCTTACCTCCTTGCAAATAGTACTAGTTTGCAGTTTGTACTTAAAAAATTTTTTAAATTTGTATTGACAAATCGTCACACATATACAGTCTATACATAATATGCAATCAATGGCTCACAATATATCACATATTTGTGTATTCTTGATAAGTGTTTAATATCTAGAATATATAAAGAACTACTACAACTCAACAACAAAAAGACAACCCAATTAAAATTGTACAAATGGCTTAAATAGGCATTTCTCCAAAGAAGATATATAAATGGACAATAAGCACATGAAAAGATGCTCAACATCATTGGTCATCAGGGAAATGCAAATCAAAATCATAATAAGAGGGCGGGCCATGGTGGCTCAGCAGGCAGAGTTCTCGCCTGCCATGCCAGAGACCCAGGTTTGGTTCCCAGTGTCTGCCCATGCAAAACAAACAAGCAAACAAACAAAAAACATAATGAGAATGCACTCTACATCCACTAGGATGGCTACTATTTTAAAAAAAATTAAAAATAAGAGCAAGTGTTGGTGAGGATGAGGAGAAATTGGAACCCTCATAAATTGTTAGTAGGATTGTAAAATGGTGAAGCTGCTGTAGAAATCAGTTTGGCAGATCCTCAGAAAGTTGCATAGAATGAACAGATGATCTAGCAATCCCATTTCTTGGTATATACCAAAAAGAATTGAAAGAAAGGATTCAAACAGATAGTTGTACCTCAGTATTTGTAGCAGCACTGTTCACAATAGCTAAAAAGTGGAAGTACACCAATTGTCCATAACAGATGGACACAGAAAGACACATATTATATGATCTTACATATGAAGTATTTAGAATAAGTAAATTCATAGAAACAGAAAATAGATTACAAGTTACCAGGGACTGGGGATGAGGGGAATTGCTTAATGGGTGAAGAGTTTCTGTTTGAGGTGATGAAAATGTTTGGGTAATGGATGTGGTAATATTTATAATATTGTGAATGTAATAAATACCACTGAATTGTCAACACTTGAAAATGTTTAAAATGGGAGATTTTGAGGTTTAGATATGCTACAACAATAAACTATTTTTTAAAGTTTAAAATTAATTTTATTTTTAAAGAACTTAGTTAATTTGCAGTATAGAAAACTGAAATGCACAAGAAACAAAGAAAACAAAAGTCATCCAGAATCACAAGCATTTACAATTTGACATATCTTTCTAGATCCTTTAAGTATATACACACAACTAAGCCTACATTACTATGTCATTGAGATTACACAGAATGCATCATGCATCATGAATATTTACCAATTCAAAGCCCAAAGCCATGAGTATTGTGAAAACCAAGAATACATGACAACAACCCAATCATGGAGAAAAATGCATTCTTGCCTTTCTTTGGAAAAAGAAATTGTATAAAAGACAAAAAGGGCAACAGGCCTCTGTAGATATTGGCAGGGTTACAAATATGGCATTCCCTTAATCCTCAATTTAAATTAGACATAAAGCAAGAGTACAAAAAGTATTATGCATCCAAGAGAATTCATTGTCTCATCTCTATCAAAATAATAACAAGGAATGTTTCTATTGAGTTATTTAACAACATTTTTCTATGGTACAGCTGAAAGATGTGCACATATAATGATAACATCAAAATGGAAATATGAACACATCTGCATACATCCATCCCCATGCACATTTTTCTGCCCCTCTGCAGCCAACCTAATGAACAAGTCCTGATGCATACTGCGCAGAGGTGGTTTAACAATTCCATGTCAAAGATGCTTCTATTCTATTAATACAATATATTTATAAATTTGTTAATTCCCTAGCTCTGCTTTTTATCATACATTGTCACCTCATGATATATAAAAAGCTGAGATGTTGTTAAATAAAGAAACTTCTCTGCAATAGACACAGGTATTTTACCCAAAATGCACATAGAACTATGTCTATAATCTAAAACTGTCTTCTAGATATAGGGATGCTAACAAAGATTCTTTCCCTTTGCCCTTCCTCTTCTTCCTCTTTCACCATTTCATTGACTAAGTACAGAAATGCATCTACCTCCAAGAGGCGTATTAGGAAAGGTCACTCCCAGAAGACAGCCCTTCCTTAAACTAACACTAGGGCATTTCTGTAGGGATTATCTTTTTACCTCTATTTTAATATATTTTGGACATTAGGACTTGTCCTTTAATACACTGCAATAACTAAAATGCCTATATAAAATGATGATCAGACTATCTGAATTTGTTGAACAACTCATGTGCAAAGAACCCTTCTCTCTGCACTTCTTTCCTTGCCCCATCACCATGCTCTCAGCATACTTCTCCAAGACATCTGGTTTAACAATGTCATACCAATGTATTAACAGCAAAAATATTTAAAGTAGTATTTTACACTCTCTACTTTAACATATATTGTATGTATCTAAGCATCAGAAAGACTAGATGCTTCAAATAAAGGCTTAAATTTGTCCACAATACACACAGTAGCATTGAATAAACCACACACATATCAACAAGGATATAACGTGAAAGTGTCTTCTAAATAGGAACATTCTGGCCTAGAAGCCTTCCTCTTTTCACCTCTATCAACCCAGTGGCAGCATTTACAGTGCTTAGAGGGTATTTTAACAATTTTGTTTTCACAAGTAAAATTCTCTCATTTTCAGAATGAAGTCTTTCCTGTAAATTCAAACACAAAATGTACAAAATGTATTAGTTTGCCAACTCTACTTCTGTCCTACACTGGTAACTGCTTTTACTTCTAGAAAGACTAGTTGACAAAGAAATTAGGACTCTTGCCCACTATATATACTACATACATAGTAAAGTAAAACAAAGTGCCAGAACATGTAGAATGATGGTTTATCTTGACTAACTATAGACTTACTGGCATAGAGCCCTTGGTACTGCCTTTCTCTATCCTCCCTGAAACAGCACAAGCAGAATGTGTACTGCTCTGCAGGTGATTTGAACATTCCATTTCCAAAAGATATTTCATATGAATTTTAACAAAAGAATATCTTCAAAGTGTGTTATTTTACAACCTCTATTTTTAAAATGCTTTGTGCACTTCTAAACATTTAGAAAGATTAGATGTTTCAAATAAGGACTTAAATTTGTCCACTATATACATAGTGGTGTTGAATAAACTACACACATGTAACAATGGTTATATCTGAAAGTGTCTTCTGAATGGAAAATTCTGGCCTACAGCCCTTCATTTTTCCAAATTCCTTCTCTCCACCACAAACCCAGTAGATGAGTTAAAAGCACACATCACTGAGATGTGGTTTTACAATTTGATTTCCAAAAGTCAGTTTCAGAAGACAGCATTGATATGAATTTTAACAAATTCATAGATTGTATACAAAATATCTTAGTTTACTAACTCTACTTTTGTCATACATTGGCAACCTCTCTAATATCTAGAGACTATATGCTTCAAATAAGGACTTAAATTTGTCTGCAATACACACAGTAGCATTGAACAAAGCACACATATGTTAACAAGGATATAATCTGAAAGTGTCTTCTAAATACAATATCTAAAGACTAGATATTATAAAGCAGGACTCATTTGTCCAGTATATGCACAATTTTTACAATATATCAAAGTTAAATAAATTCACATAACATACAAGGCAATGGATGATCAGAAATTCCTAGCACACACTAATAAAACACCTTTTGTCATTTTTACCTTCCCACCTCCCTCAAACCAATGAACAAGTGCAAGAGTACAATGTTCAGAAGTGATTTAACATTCCATTTCCAAAGACAATATTTCCCATCAATGTCTAAAAAGCTATTTACCATGTTATCCTTCCATCTATATTTTTAAACACATCAAGCACAAGCACTTCTAAATATTTAGAATGACTAGGTATTTCATATAAGAACTTACTTGCTCACTGCATACATTATATTGTTTAAAAAAAAAGCACACACATAACAATGGTTATAATCTGAGCTATCATCTAAATATGACCATCTTCATCTTGCACCATTCCCTCCTCACTTCATTTTCTACACCACCAGTTCAGTGGACAAGGTAAGGCAAGTGTAATGCTTAGAGGTGGTTGAACAAATTCATACCCAAAAGTCATTTACAGAAGACAAGCATGCCAATGAATTTCAACCCAACGTATAAAAAACATGCTAATTTTACTAACTCTACTTTGTCATACACTGGCAACATCTTTAATATCTACAGACTAGATGTTACAAAATTAAGGCTCATTTGTCCATTATATACACAATATATACAGCCAAATAAAATGCACAGGACTTACAGAAAAAGTTATTTCTGAATACACCAGCATATTACCTTTAGCTATCACTTCCCTCCCACCTCTTCCAAACCACTGACTGAGTATACAGATAGCAGTATGCTCTTCACAGAGATGGTTTAACAATCCCATCACACACAAAAAAAACATGGCCTATGAATTTGAGCAAAATGATACTTGCAAAATAATATTTTACCACTTTTCCTTTTTTTTTTGCATGGGCAGGCACCGGGAAGTGAACCCGGGTCTCCAGCATGGCAGGCAAGAACTCTGCCTGCTGAACCACTATGGCCCACCCCACTATTACTTTTAACACAAACTAGGCACTTATAAATATCTAGACAAACTAAATGTTTCAAATCAGGACATAGTTTATTCACTGTATACAGAGCAGTCTTGAATAAACTGCATACATGTAACAATATGTCATCTGAAATTGTCTTCTAAATATGAACATTCTGGTCTAGAATCTCTCTTTTATGCCCTCCTTCATCAACTCTGGGGGCTATAATGCTCCAAGTTTCAGAAGATAAATTTTCCTTGGAATTTTAACGCAAAATATACAAAATGTATTAGTTTACTAACTCTATTTTTGTCATGCACTGGCAACATCTTTAACATCTAGAAGACTAGATGTAACTTAGAACATGTTCATCCATTATATACACTTGATACACAGCAAAGAAAAACCAAATGCACAAACATAAAGACAATGATTAATCTTGGCTCATTATAAACACACTGGCATAGAACCCTTTGTACTTCTTTCTCCCTCCTCCCCCAAACGAATATGCAAAATCTCTACTACTCAGAGAGGTGGTTTGGCCATTCCAAAAAAACCCCACAGCATTTCATATGAATTTTAACAAAAAAATTATTTTTTAAAATGTGTTCTTTTACTAAATCAACTTAAAAATTTTTTTGTTGTTAAATATAACATATATACAAAGAAAAGAGGAAACAATGGTTTTCAAAGTACATTTCAATAAGTAGATACAGAATAGATTTCAGTTTGTTATGGGTTTTCATTCCACTGTTTCAGATTTTTCCTTTTAGGTGCTACAAAACACTGGAGGGTGGAATAAATATTTTATTTCTTCTTTTTGTGAAAACTAACATATATACTAAAAATCAATAAATTACAAACATATTGCAACAATTAGTTGTAGAACAGATTTCAGAGTTTGGTATGGGTTACACTTCCACAATTTTAGGGTTTTACTTCTGGCTGCTCTAAGGTACTAGAGACTAAAAGAAATATCAGTGTAGTGATTCAGCAATCATACTCATTTGTGAAACACTACATTCCCTGTATAACTCCACCATCAACTTTGATCTATCTCCCAATATTTAGGGATATTTGGGCCATGCCCATTCTAACATTTTCATGTTGGAAGGGGCTCTTGATACTATTGGATGGGGGATGGAAATAATTGATATTCTGGAGACGCTGGTCCCTCTCCAGGGACACATCTGGAAGTTGTATTTTTCCCGAGTTGCCCTAGTGCATGGAACCTTCATAGAATCTTATATAATGCCCTAGGTGTCCTTTAGAATTGGCAGGATTGGTTTTGTTTGGGGTTTGGCAAGTTATGATAGGTAACGATGTCTAAATGAAGTTTGCATAAAACTGACCTCCATGACCTCCATAGTAGCCTCTTGACACTATTTGAACTCTCTTAGCCACTGATACCTTATTTATCCCAATATTTCCCTGATTTTGGTCAGGATGGCATTGTTGATCCCATGGTGTCAGGGCCAGACTCATACTGTGACTCATCTCCCATGGTACCAGGGAGACTTTCACCCCTGGACATCATGTTCCACATAGGGGGGAGGGCAATGGTTTCACTTACAGAGTTGGGCTTAGACAGAGGCCACATTTAAGCAACAAAAGAGGTCCTCCAGAAGTAACTCTTAGGCATAGCTATAGGTAGACTAAGCTTCTCTGCTACATACATAAGCTTCACAAGAGCAAGCCTCAAGATCAAAGGCTTGGTGTATTGACCTGGGTGTCCCTATCATTTGACACAGTATCAAGGGTTTCCCTGGTGGTAAAATTTAATAGTTCCTTATTTTTTCTCCCATCTCTCAACTCTGCCAATACTTTTGATTATGTGCTTAATATACTCCGGGATGTATCCGAGCATTACATTAAGCTATACAGGAAGAAAGGCGCTCATTCTTATTCTGGTCCTGTGTTTCGATTGTTTAAATTATCTTGCCTCAATCCAGACAGGTTGAGTTATATTATGTGTATCATGGTCAGGTTCATGTGTCAACTTGGCCAAGTGGTGGTACCTGTTTGTATGGTTGGGCAAGTGCTGGCCTGTCTGTTGCGATGAGGACGTTTCATAGAATTAAACCATGATCATGTCAGTTGCATCCACAGCTGATTCCACTTGTAATCAGCCAATGGGAGTGTCTTCTGCAATGAGTGATGCTCAATCTAAACACTGGAAACCTTTTAAGGAAGATTCAGAAGAAACAGGCTCTCTTTCTGCTTTGGCCAGCGAGTCTCTCCTGTGGAGTTCATCCAGACCCTCCATCAGAATCATCAGCTACACAGCCTGCCCTGCAGATTTTGGACTCTGCATTCCCATGGTTATGTGACCACTTTTATGAATTTTATATTTGTGAGGGTTTCCTGTTGATTCTGTTTCTCTAGAGAACCCTAACAACTTGGTACCAGGTGTGGTTCCTAAGAAACAGAATCATAAAAATGGGTTTTTATGAAGGGTTTTCTACTCTGACTGGACTTAAAGGCACTAAGGACTCTGGTTCCCATAATCAGAAATGATACTACCAATCCATGGAGTGAGTTGGCAAAAGAGATAGTCAAAATATCACCATTCGGTTCCCCTAATGCTTCACTTGTATGAAGGCAGGCTCAGGGGTAATATTTTTGACACCTTTATGGAGTGTTATGGAAATAAGAGGTATAGAGATGTTGGTTGGATGTTAGATATAGTGGATACATTAAGGAGTGAAAGGGATGGGCTTAAGGCTTCAAACGAGAAGCTTAAGCACCGTCTGACAGATGTAGAAGTTTCTATGCGTATCCTGAAGGAAAATATTGTTTCTTGTAGCTGTAGACTTGAGATGTCTGAAAATCAAACTCAGAATGTTGTTGTTAGAGTAGTAACTTTACAACATAAACTGAAATCTCAATGTTACATGGTGTCTGCCATTAAAGTGAGGGCATTGATTGGAAAGCAGTGGGACTCTGAAAAATAGGATAGTGACATATGGGTTGACAAAGATGTCGGGGGTGAGGTTGAAACCCTAGGTCATGCTGAGTCTTCTCTAGATAACCCTGTAATTGTCTGCCCTGAGGACATAGCCACCCCACCTCCAGCCTGCCTTGAGGAGTTGACCACCCAACCTCCTCCTGAAGGGATTAGCCCTAGAGTGATTAATCCTGGTTCACCAGATGAAGCTGCCAATAAATGCCCTGAAGCAAATGGCTTGGGAGATATTTCTATTTCTTTTCGTGACCCAGCCCCATCACCCCTCATTTCTTCCAGGCCTATAACTACATTAAACTCCCAACAGGCCTTTAAAGGTGAGGTACAAGGTATCACACATGAGGCGGTGTATTATACTCCAAAAGAACTGTGAGAGTTTTCCAATTTATATAGACAGAAATCAGGGGAATATGTGTGGCAATGGATTTTAAGGGTGTGGGATAATGGTGGGAGGAATATAAGGCTGGATCGGGCCGAATTTATTGATATGGGCCCACTAAGCAGAGATTTTGCATTCAATATTACAGCTTGAGGGGTTAGAAAAGGCATTAACAGTTTGTTTGGATGGTTGGTTAAAACATGGATCAAAAGTTTACTGACATTACCTGAGGTTCAAATGCCAGAACTGCCCCGGTATAATGTAGATGAGGGGATTCTGAGGCTTAGAGAGATTGGAATGTTAGAGTGGATTTATCATGCAAAGCCTGCTCTTACACCCCAGGATTGTCCAGAGGATGCACCTTTTACCAGAACAGTGAGAAATAAATTTGTGAGACTAGCACAATCATCCTTGAAGAGCTCTGCAGTTGCACTTCTCTATAGGTCAGATATTACTGTGGGAACTGCTGTCACTGAGCTGGAATCCTTAAACACAATGGAGATGACTGGATCCCAAGTTGGCAGAAGCCAGATGGCAGCACTTAATCACCAAAGACAAGGTAGACGTGGCTATTATAATAGACGGCAAACTCAAGGCAGGCGTCAAAATTATATGACTTGCAGAGACTTGTGACATTGGCTAGTAAATCATGGGATACCTAGAAATACAATAGAAGGGCAATCTACTAAACTCTTGTTTGAGCTGTATGAATGAAAGACTTCTAGGTGAAGTGAACAGAATTCTAACCCAAATTACAAAAACACAGAGTCATGGCCCCTTAATCAATTTCTAGCCTTGAGACAGTTTACAGACCCAGAACCCCTTAAATGAAGGGGCAGCCAGGTCCCTTTAGGGGAGAACCCTGTTACACTGCTACAAATTTATACAGTTAAGCTTCCTCCAAGCCTTTCCTAAGGAGACCAACGGCTTTTTACCAGGGTAACTATGCATTGGGGAAAAGGAAATGATCAGATAGTTCAGGGATTATTAGACACTGGATCAGAAGTGACATTAATTCCAGGGGACCCAAAACATCACTCTGGTCCACCAGTCAGAGTGGGGGCTTATGGAGGCCAGATGATCAATGGAGTTTTAGCTCGGGTCCATCTCACAGTAGGATGAGTGGGCCCCTGGGCCCATTCTGTAGTTATTTTCCCAGTTCCAGAATGTATAATTGGAATAGATATACTGAGCAACTGGCAGAATCCTCATATTGGCTCTCTAACTCTAACAGTGGGAGCTATTATGGTGGGAAAGGCCAAGTGGAAGCCATTAGAACTGCCCCTATCTAACAAAATAGTAAATTAGAAGCAATACTGAATTCCTGGAGGGATTGCAGAGATTACTGCCACCCTTAAGGACTTGAAGGATGCAAGGGTGGTGATTCCTACCACATTCCCATTCAACTCTCCTATTTGGCCTATGCAGAAAACAGATGGGTCTTGGAGGATGACAGTGGATTATTATAAGCTCACCCAGGTGATAACTTCAATTGCAGTTGCTGTTCCACATGTGGTATCATTGCTTGACCAAATCAATATATCCCCTGGTAACTGGTATGCAGCTATTGATCTGGCAAATGCTTTTTTCTCAATAGCTGTTAGCAAGGACCACAAGAAACAGTTTGCTTTTGGCTGGCAAGGTCAGCAATGTACTTTCACTATCCCAGCTCAGGGGTATATCAACTCTCCAGCCCTATGCCATAATCTTCTCCACAGGGACCATGATCGTTTCTCCCTTCCACATGACATCACACTGGTGCATTATACTGATGATATCACGTTGAGTGGACCTAGTGAGCAAGAAGTGGCAACTACTCTAGACTTACTGGTAATGCATTTGTGTGTCAGAGGATGGGAGACAAATCCAACAAAAATACAGGGGCGTTCCACCTCAGTGAAATTTCTAGGTGTCCAGTGGTGTGGGGCATGTCGAGATATCCCTTCTAAGGTGAAGGATAAGTTGCTGCATCTGGCCCTTCCTATGACCAAAAAAGAGGCACAATGCCTAGTTGATCTCTGGATTTTGGCAATAACATATTCCTCATTTGGGTGTGCTACTCTGGCCCATTTATTGAGTGACCAGAAAAGCTGCTAATTTTGAGTGGGGACCTGAACAAGAGAAGGCTCTGTGACAGGTCCAGGCTGCTGCTTTTAAAAGCTGTTCTGCCACTTGGGCCGTATGATCCAGCTGATCCAATGGTGCTGGAAGTGTCAGTTGCAAATAAAGATGCTGTTTGGAGCCTTTGGCAGGCCCCTATAGGAGAATGACAACACGGACCCTTGGGATTTTGGAGCAAAGCCTTACCATCTGCTGCAGATACTACTCTCCTTTTGAGAAAGAGCTTTTGGCTTTCTACTGGGCCTTAGTAGAGACTGAACACTTAACCACCAAGTTACCATGAGATCTGAGTTACCTATCATGAGCTGGGTGTTGTCTGACCCACCAAGCCATAAAGTTCAATGTACACAGCAGCACTCTATTGTAAAATGGAGATGGTGTATATGAGATAGGGCCAGAGCAGGTCCTGAAGGCACAAGTAAGTTACATGAGGAAGTGGCCCATATGCCTATGGTCTCCACTCCTGCCACATTATCTTCTCTTTCACAGACCAGAGCTATGGCCTCTTGGGGAGTTCCTTACAGTGAATTGACTGAGGAAGAGAAAACCTGGGCCTGGTTTACAAATGGTTCAGCATGATATGCAGGTACCACCCGAAAGTGAACAGTAGCAGCACTACAACCCCTTTCTGGGGTGTCCTTGAAGGACAGTAGTGAGGAAAAATCTTCCCAGTGGGCAGAGCTTTCAGCAGAGCACCTGGTTGTTCATTTTGCTTGGAAGGAAAACTGGCCAGAGGTGCGTTTGTATACTGACTCATGGGCTGTTGCTAATGGTTTGGCTGGATGGTCAGGGACTTGGAACGACCATAATTGGAAAATTGGTGACAAAGAGGTCTGGGGAAGATGTGGATAGAGCTTTCTGAATGGGCTAAAAACATGAACATATTTGTGTCCCATGTGAATGTGCACCAGAGGGTGACCTCAGCAGAGGAAGGTTTTAATAATTAAGTGGATAAGATGACCCATTCTTTGGATGCAAGCCAGCCCCTTTCCTCAGCAACTCCTGTCATTGCACAATGGGCTCATAAATAAAGTAGTCATGGTGATAGGGATGGAGGTTATGCATGGGCTTATCAACATGGACTTTCATTCACCAAGGCTGACCTGGCTACAGCCACTGCTGAGTGCCCAATCTGCCAGCAACAGAACCCACACTCAGTCCTCATATGGCACCATTCCCAGAGGTGACCAGCCAGATACATGGTGGCAGGTTGATTACATTGGACCGCTCCCTTCATGGAAGGGGCAGCCATTTGTTCTAACTGGATTAGACACATAGTCTGGATACGGGTTTGCTTTCCCTGCATGCAATGCTTCTGCCAAAACTACCATCTGTGTGCTTACAGAATGCCTTATACATAGTCATGGTATTCCACACAGCATTGCTTCTGATTAAGGAACACACTTCACAGCAAATGAGGTGCGGGAATGGGCACATGCTCATGGAATTCTCTTGTCTTACCATGTTCCCCATCATCCAGAAGCAGCTGAATTGATAAAATGGTGGAATGGCCTTTTGAAAATTCAATTATGGTGCCAATAGGTGGCAATATCTTGAAGGGCTGGGGTAATGTTCTCCAGGAAGCTGTATATGCTCTGAATCAGAGTCTGCTGTATGGTGCTGTTTCTCCCATAACCAGGATCCATGGGTCCAGGAACCAAGGGGTGGAAATGGGAGCGGCATCTCTCACTATTACCCCTA
>PVIY010022212.1:0-41185 GCA_004026745.1 Myrmecophaga tridactyla | reverse complement strand
AAATGTTATTTAGGTAATTCATTTTACATGATGCCATATTAACTTGTAAAATTTGATTATTTACTGACTTCCATTAGAAAATGCTGTAAATTATCCACTGACAGAATTTGGAGCAGGCTTTTTTCTCCTTGTTTTAGTATACCACAGCATTAAATAAATAGGGAAATGGTTAAAAGTCAGCCTTTCTTCCTTAATTTCAGTAAGGCTTCTGGTCAACATCATATCCAAAAGATGAATCTACAGTGTAGTATGCTTTCCATTCCTGAGTAGTGTTTTGATCTAATATTCTAAATTTCCTCATTTTATGCACATGGTTTTCTTCATATTATAAAGTCAAGTTAGAGATTGGAGGACTGATCTGAAATCCATCTATTTGCTCAAAGGCTGTGTAGAGTGCCAGGCATTCCAAACTGAAGTTTAACACACAGAAGTTTCAGATCGACACTGGGGTATTACATATCTCATTCCTTTTGCATAAAGCTGTGTTAGAAAGAGCAGCTTGACCTCAGTTCAGGAATCATCAGAGTGACTGGGAATAAGGGATGAGTAGGTCTAGACTAAACAGACCTAGAAATTGTACAAAAAAAAAAATCCTAGAAACAAGCAGACAGTGAGTGCACTGCAATCAATTACTCAGGGCTGTTCATTTCCGCCACACTAATTAAGCAAACACAATGCACTATTTGAAACTCTACCACAGAATTGTGACCTCATTTACTTAAGAACAGATAACACTATATCTTACCTGCCAATCAACCGCTTAATAAATGAACTGTAACACCCAGGAATAGGGAGAATCCTTCTTTTCTGTAGTTGCTAGCTGCTCCATCTTCAATAGAACAAATACATTTTCTGTATTGCTGTAAAGATAAATCAAGAGGACTCTTGAATGCATGACTCTCTTATTGTGGTAATACTAGACTTTGGGAAGGCTTTGTGAATTCAAGTGAAAACGTATATTTTTATGTTTGATATCATGCTCTCTGAAATATGTTTTATGTTAAACATATTGAAGTGGTGAGTTGAGGAGTGAATCAAGTCTGACAGTGATCTACTCTAGTCTTCGCTGCTGCTATTATTCAACCATGACGTGGGCTCCTCTGTAAAACCAGGTCACTTAATTATAGGTGGCTAATCCATACTGATTTTATGATGCTGTTCTAAAATGCATAAATCATGGAACCCTCCATTAAGTGACCTAGTCATTATTAATTTTGCTTTAATACCATAATCCTCAAAATTTTTTGGTTTTGGCGTTCAGGTTTGAGTAATAAACCATTAATGCGGATTGCTATTTTCCAATATTCACTTTTTTAATTTAAAATTTTAGGTATATCGGAAATCAAAAGACATGTAAAAAAAAAAAAAAAAAAAAACCCTTCCTTTTAGTGATAAGTAAACCTTAGCCCAGAAAGTTTGTGAGTTGTCCAAGCTCACACAACTTGTAAAGTGATGGATTCAAGATTAAAAACCAGATTTCATGTAGGTCAGTGTTTTTGTAGCATGATGTACTAAAGGTTAAATCATGGCTTCTCATGTGGTGATGCTTAGTCCTTTTCATTCATGGTAATGGTACATATGGAAAATACCATATTGGTGTGACACACTGATCTAGATGAAGATGTTACTAGGCAATGGGGTCATGAGCTTCATTTACTCCAAGCCGCTTTGATCATCCTGTAGGCTGAAGTGATCAGTGGCACACACAGCACCAGTTACTGGCATAGCAATTGGTACATACATTGCTCCAGGAATAACTACCACATTCTAGTCAAATATACCATATTCTAGCTTTGCTGTTTGGTTATAAAAATCAAGGTCCACTCAAGCTCACTGAAAAAGAGTTGTTTATTTTAATATTGATGCGGTGGGAGGAAAACAAAGACATCTCACAAGAGCAGGAAAAATAAAAGCTAATTTCGTTTAGGAACTAAAACTAGAAATCTGAGGAATTCAAGACAACTCAAAATAACTTCACCATATGCTTTTTTTTTTTTTGCAAACGCTTCTAAATCTCTCAGAAACTAGTGCTCTCTCTAGGCACTGTTTATTTATGCTTACACATAATTTCTTCTCACTTATAACTCTGGATGACATGCTCTTCCTCTATCTTAACTTTTCAGCTTTTGCCCCCTCTGCTACCTGGGACCACCTCTACGTATAGGTGGTTGAAATTCTCAAGGAAGGGAAAGTGACTAGTCTGCTTATCTTTATATGTCATGGCTTAGGTCACTGAATATTTATGGATTGTCTGCCTAATAATTTTTAAACACCTAGTATTAATTATCTGTGGTTCAGTGAGGTACCAGAAGGCATACAGCATGGTATCTAGACCCCCAAACAGGCAATTTTCCTTAGAAGTGTCTGTGTCTTGGCAGTCATTGACTGACGTCTCATACACATGCCGGACACATTCTGTATCGGGGTGGTCCTGAAGGAAATGACAAATCGTCTCAGAAGAAGAACTTTGAACAGTACATCTCAATATTGACTCTTCCTGCATGAGGGGATGGCACAGTGAGGTTTTACAACAATTTCTGGGGGGTAGACAAGACCAGCTGGCATAATTTGTGGTGCTCAGTGCAAAATGAAAATGCTTGAGCCCTCTTGCTATTAAAGGTTCTAAAATATTAGGATATTCCTTTAAAACATTTTATTAGGGATAAAATATAATAGGAGTATTATAAATTTACAAATTCTCAAAGAAATTTTGGCATGATTTTATATCATTCAATAAATAATAATACATTACTATTATGATTTTTTTATTCGCAAGATTTTTCTGGCTCACTTTTCTGCAAGTTAGTACATTATCAAAATTTATATTTTTAGCAAATTTAATTTACAAGTGATATTACTGAAAACAATATCAGTAGCCTTTGGAAAATTCAAGACTGCATATAATTTTTAATTTTGGAAAGGGCATTTCTGCTGGTGCAGCTATTACTGGAGATAAGAATATTTTCTAGATAGTGATAAAATTAGAAAACATTTCTGATAAATCATTTCCAAATATATAATATAATTTATTAGATATGATGCCTCTCATTGAGCATTCTTTCTAAAAAGATTTAACTCCATACAAATCAGTAATTTTGTGACAGTATGAATTTAATTTTACATATGAATTTATACAGTGACATTTTAATATTTCCTCTGACACTTGCTGTAACTTGTGGAGGTTTTACAAGAAACTACCAGAAATTTAATGGTATTTATATAATTCAAAATGCCTGTTTATATATTCTATCATGGAATCTTCAATTACCAGGAAATATTTACTTTAAAATTGTCTTTCTTCTTAATAATGGTAAAATCCACATTTTCATATGAAAATGATAAGTATTTTTCCATTGAATGTGATATTTAAATTGAATTTCAATTTTCAAATTTGCGGATATTGGCAATTCAATTTGCGTCAATTTTAAAAGCCAGATATTCTAAACTCTTTGAAGTATTATAATAACTTCCGTATTTGCTTTATTGCAATGTCCATGTGTAAACTTTTATACTGTAATAATTTGCTGACAGAGTTTACGGCCTGAGTGCCAGTAATTCCTCTTCTGACACTCAAACTTGAAAGCTGATATCTCTGCAGATGCCTCAGGAAGAGCTCCAAAGACAGAAAGAGTAATTCAGCTTCCCACTAAAGGTCCCAGAACTCCGCTCCTGTGGAGTACATCCTATCTCCCATAGTTTTACTGTCACCACTACTTTTGCTTCTGCTATAGCCATTGCTGTCTCCAATCTGGGTCTAGATCCTAGTTTGGCTCCCACTTGGGCTCAGTGGTGTCCTAGGTTGCCCTAAAGCACGTGCATGACTTTACGGACAGCTGCTATGCATACCACAGTCTGCTACATCTGAAGGCCTGAGAAGAGCCACAATTTTGCTGTTAAGTGTGTTTCCTCTGCTTACAGGCAAACTCTGTTGTTTCATCAGACTTCACATACACAACTCAAGTTCAGATACTTTTAAGAAAGAAATCATAGATTTCTTCTCAGCTCAGGACTCCATTTAACTGCACAGATAAATGCCCATGAAGTCAGCTCTGGCAGTAGAGAATGACTTGATTTGGAAGTTGCAAGGCTAAAAGATTAGATAATAAAGATTTGGGAGAACTATGTGACTATTCCTCTAAAAATTATCCAAAACCTGAACATATTTTTATCACCTTTAATGTTTGCCAAAGGACCTACAATGCAGGAAAGATTTTTAATAGCTGATTGGTTAATCTATCTAAGATGGCCAACTATTTTTCATTATACAGTTTGTTTCCTCCTAATGGCACAAAAGGAAAGAAATCATAGGAGCAAGGCTGTACATGTTTCAAGCAATCAAGAATATGAAATCTTGCCATGTTTTTCCTGGGTTAAATGTCAATTTTCCAACCTAAATTTATGGAATGTGACAAAGGCAAGGCTGAGAGGAAAACTTTTAGCTCTAAATACTTACAATAAAGAGAAGATCTCAAATCAGAGAACTTAACTCAAAACTAGAGGATCTATAAAAAGAACAAGCTAAGCCAAAAGCAAGCAAAAAGAAGGAAATTTAAAGCTTAGATAAAAGATTAATGAGATGGCAAATAAAAAAAATAGAGAGAGCATCAACAAAACCAAAAGTTGAGTCTTTGAAAAGATCAATAAAATTGACAAATTTTTAGGTAGAATGACAAAAGAAAAAAGAGAGAGGACGAAAAATAACTAAAATCAGAAATGTAAAGGGTGACATTATTACCAACCTCACAGGAATAAAAAGCACTATAAAGGATATGGTGAACAACTTGATCCCCCTAAAAACTGGATAACCTAGATGAAATGGACAAATTCCTAAAATCACATAGTACTTATACTGACTCAAGAAGAAATAGAGATCTCACACCAAGCTAGCAAAGAGATTGAATCAGTGTTCAGAAACCTCCCAACAAAGAAAGCCTGGTGCCAGATAGCATCATAGGGGAATTCTAGCAAAAATTCCAAGAAGAATTAATGTCTAGACTGTTCAAACTCTTCAAAAAAATTGAAGAGACAGGAACACTTCCTAACTCATTCTGTGAATCCACCATCATCATAATACCAAAGCCACATAAAAATCTCACAAGGTAAGGTAACAGTAGACCAATATCCCTTATGAGGATGTATGCAAAAATCCTGAACAAAATACTAGCAAACCGAATCCAATAGTACATGAAAAGAAATATTTATCCTGACCAAGTGGAATTTAATCCAGGTATGCAAGGATGGTTCAACATAAGAAAATCAATAATGCAATACACCGTATTAACAGAACAAAGGGGGAAAAAAGCATGATGATCTCAATTGATGCAGAAAAGGCATTTGACAAAACCCAGCACTGCTTTTGTAAAAACGCTTAGAACACTGGGAAGAGAAGGAAACTTCCTCAATATGATAAAGGAAATCTATGAAAAATGCACAGCTAACAGCATCCACAATGGTGAACTACTGGCAGCTTTCCCTCACGATCAGGAACTAGAGAAAGATGCCCACTGTCTCCACTGTTACTGATAATTGTACTGGAAGTTATTGTCAGAGCAATTAAGCAAGAAAAAAGAAATAAAAATCATTCAAACTGAAAAGGAAGAAAAACTTTCCCTATTTGCTGCTGATATGATACAGAAAATCTGAAAAATTCACACCAAAATTTCTAGAGGTAGGGTGGGCCACAGTGGCTCAGCAGACAGAGTTCTCGCTTGCCATGCCAGAGACACAGGTTTGATTCCTGGTGCCTGCCCATGCAAAAAATAAAATAAAATAAATTTCTAGAAGTAATGAATAAATATGGCAAAGTGGTGGGATACAAGATCAATGAGAAAATTGATAGTGTTTCTATATACTGCTGATGAATAATCTAAAGATATTGAGAAAAAAATCCAATAGCAATGGAAAGAATCAAATATCTAGAAATAATTCTAACCAAAGATGTAAGGGATTTTTAAACTGAAAAATATAAGGCATAGCTAAAGAAAATAAACTTAAATAGAAACACATTCCATATTCATGGATTTGAAAACCAAATATTGTTAAGATGTCAATATTATCCAAAATTATTTTCAGATTTAATGCAGTCCCTATCAAAATTCCAAAAGACACGTTTGCTGAAATGGAAGAGCCAATCATCACATTTATATGGGAGAGTAAAAGGCCCTGAAAAGCCAAAAATATTTTGTAAAAGGAGAATGAAGTTGAAGACTCACACTTCCTGACTGTAAAGCATATTATACAACTGCAGTGGTCAAAACAGCATGGTACTAACATAAAAATAGATATATTGACCAATGGAATCAAATTGAAAGTTCAAAATGGACATTCCTACCTATGGTAATTGATATTTGACAAGGCTGTCAATTCCACTCAACTGGGACAGAATAGACATGTCAACAAATGGTGTTTGGAGAACTGGATATACATATCCAAAAGAATGAAAGAAGACCCCTATCTCATACCATATACAAAAATTAACTCAATGTGAGTGAAGAACCTAAATATAAGAATCAGGGCCAAAAAAAAAAAAGTACCTAGAAGAAAATCTAGGGAAGCATCTTCAAGATCCTGTGGAAGGCAGTAGTTTCCCAGACTTTACATCCAAAGCACAGGCGGTGAAAGAAAAAAATAGATAAATGGGAACTCCTTAAATTTAAAAACTTTTCTATATTGAAGAACTTGAAGGGAGAAAATATTTGTAAACAACATATCTGATAAGGGTTTAATATCTTGAATATGTAAAGAAATTTTACAACTCAACAATAAAAAGATAATCCAATTAAAAAATAGGCAAAACTCTTGAATAGACATCTTTCCAAAAAGGAAATACAAATGGCTGAAAAGCACATGAAAAGATGCTCAATATCACTAGTTATTAGGGAAATGCAAATCCAAGCCAAAATGAGATATCATTTCACACCTGCTAGAATGGCCACTATTAAAAAACAAAACAAAACTGCAAGTGCTGGAGTGGTTGTAAAGAAATAGGAATGCTTATTCACTGCTGATGGGCATGTAAAATGGTGCAACTGCTGTGGAAGACAGCTTGGTGGTTCCTTTGGAAGCTAAGGATAGAATTTTCATATGATCCAGCAATCCCACTACTAAGTATGTATCCAGAAGACTGAAAACCAAGAGGGGAACAGACATTTGCACACTGATGTTCCTATCAGCATTATTCACAATTGCCAAAAGATAGAAGCAACTCAAGTGTCCATTAACCAATGAATGGACAAACAAAATCTATGTATATGTACAATGGAATATTATTCATCTGTAAGAAGTAATGAAGTCCTGATGCATGCATGTGACAGCACTGATGAACCTTAAGGACATTAGCTTGATTGAAATAAGCCAGACAGAAAGGGACAAATATTGCATGATCTTACTGATTATGAACTAATGATTATAGCAAATGCATAAAGTTAGAATCTGGAATATAGGTTACCAGGAGGTAGAGAATGGAGAGCTGATATTTAATTTGTGTACAATTTCTAAATAGATTTGCTATAAATGTTTAAAAATGTATAGTGGTGATGGTAGTACATTATGTGAGTATAATTAACAGAGACGAATTACGTGTGTGAATGTGATTGAAAGGGGAAGATTTGGGCTGTCTATATTACTAGAAGGAATGCTAGAAGATAAAACTTAGGACTGTTATATAACACAGTGATCCCTGTTGTGGATGATGACTGTGGCTAATAATACAAATATAAAAATGTTCTTTCATGAATTTTTTTAACACACTTATTTAACCACATTTAACAAATGTGTGTCGCTATTACAAGGTGTTAATAACGGGGTGGTATATGGGAAAAGCACACCTAATGCAAACTATGGACTATGGCTAATAGAAATATTTTAATATTTTTTCATCAATTGTAATAGTGCTACACCAATGCAAAGTTTCAGCAGTAGGGGGGGTTCTGGGAATGTTGTTTATACATTATTTTTATGTAAACACACAACTTCTTTAATTAAATAATAATAATAATAAAACATCATGCTTCGTGAAAGAAACCAGACACAAAGTACTACATGTGGTATGATTCTATTTGTAAAAAAAAATGTAAATATAAATTAATCTATAGAGACAGAATTAGATTAGTAGTTACGTAGGGTCTGAGAAGGATAGAGAGATTGAGAAGTGACTGCTTAGGCATAGGGGGTCTTTCTTTGTGGAGTTATAAAATGATCTAAAATTGATTGTGACGAATGCACAATCTAAATTGTGATTTAGATTATACTAAAAAGTGATTGTACACTTGGGATGGATTGTATGATATATGAATATATGTCAATAAAACTACTTGAAAAATTTATATGGAAGAATAAGGGGCCATGCATAGCCAAAGCCATCTTGTAAAAGAAGAGCAATGTTGAGGACTCATATTTCCTGAACTTAAAAAACACAATTTTAAAACACAATAATAATCAAAACACAAGGCACAAAAACAGAAGTGTAGAACAATAGAATTGAATTGGGTATTCAGAAATCAACCCTAGCCAACTGATTTTTGACAAGTAAGCCAAAACCATCAGTGGGTAAAGAATAGTCTCCTCAGCAAGTGGTGATAGAAAAACTGGATGTCCATGTGCAAAAGAATGAAGGTAGACCCCAACCTCTCATCATATACTAAAAGCAACTGAAAATGTACGGAGACCTAAATTCAAGAGCCAGACCTATGAAACTCTTAGAAGAAAATTTAGGAAAGCATCTTCAAGACCTTGGTTATGTACTGGTTTCTTTCACTTCACACCCAAAGCACAAGCAACAAAAGAAAATATAGACAAATGAGATCACATAAAAATTAAAAATTTTGTACATCAAAGAACTTTATCATAAAACTAAAAGTACAACCTACTTATTGGGAGAAAGTATTTGGAAACCACATATCCAATAAGGGATTAATATTCAGAATATATAACATAATCCTACAGCTCAGCAATACAATTTTTTTAAATGGGCAGAAACTTGAATAGACTTTTCTTCAAAGAAGATATAAAGATGGCCAAAAAGCACATGAAAAGATAGTCAACATCACTAGCTATTAGAGAAATCCATTCAAAACCACAATGAGATACCATTCATACACACTGCTATGACTACTACTGAAAAAAGAAAAGAAAAGAACAACTGTTGAAGAGGATTCAGAATAATAAGAACGGTCATTCATTGGTGCTAGTGATGTGAAATGGTGCAACCAATGAAGAAGACAATTAGGCGGTCCCTCAGAAAGTATAGAATTATCATTTGACTCAAAAATGTCTCAGTATGTACCTGGAAGATTTGAAAGCAGGGACTTGAACAGATAATGACACATCAATGTTCATAGCTGAATTATTCAAAATTGACAGAAGATGGAAGCAGTCCAAGTGTCCATTAACTGATGTCTGGATAAAGACATACAATGGAACATTATTTGGCTGCAAGTAGGTATGAAGTCTTGATGCATGTGACAACATGGATGAACCTTGATGACATCATGTTGAGTGAAAAAAGCCAGACAACAAAAGGACAAATATTGTATGACTTCACTAATCTGAAATAATTGGAATTAGCAAAATCCTTGAGTCAAAATTTGGAGTATAGGTAACCAGGGTATGGGATGGGACTGGGGAATGAATTAATGCTTAAATTAAACAGAATTTCTATTTAGGTTGATCATTAAGTTTTGATTAGGGATGGTGGTAATTGTAGCACAATGTTGTGCATATAATTAACACCACTGAATTATATATGCTAATGCAAGTTAAAAGGAGAAATTTTAGATTAGGTGTATATATATATATACATATATTACTAGAATAAAGTTTAAGAAAAAACACAGGACCACTATACTTCCAGTGATTCCTTTTGTAATCAAGAAACTATAGTTAATAGTACAATTATAACAATTATGTTATTTCATGAATTATGACAATTATACCACACTAATGCAAGTTGTTAATAATAAGGTGGCCTATGGGATCTCTGTATTTTATGTATCATTTTTCTGTAAACCTACAACTTCTCTAATTATTAAAAACTAACAAACAAACAAAAACTCTAACATGGCAAAAGAAATCCCAGTTTTCCAGGAAGAAAATCAGTTCTCATTGCAGGATGATCAGTTGGTATCACACTGGTGTGACAAGACCTAGGGAAGTCTACCATAGGCCAAGTATTATGGTAAACACTAAAATATCTTCCTACTGTAGGGTAAGAAATTTCTTTGCACAGTAGAACTTAGATCTTTAAATACTGTCATGGTCCCATGTCAAACTAATATCATAACCACAGTAGTCCAAGTTTTCTTGGCTCCACTAACCTGGTAATGTTTAATGACACATGTTTCATAGACCATTGAACTTTGGGTATGTCTCTGTGAGAAACCAGGGAAACAGAAACCATGTGTCTTCTCATATTTTTTCCTTTATCTCATGCTAAACCTTTGTGCTGATAATTTTTTCATTTAGTAATTAAAAGGATGAAACTTAAACATAATCTCAGGCAACAGTTCTCCATTTTTCAAACCTGGACCATTCTTTTGTGGTCTGGCTAGCTCAACTGAAACAATCAGTTACTTTGGGTTTGCATTCACTTTCCTTTATAATGTTACCACTGCAAAAGTAGTTTCTGTACTTGCTGAATATGTTATGAATCCCTTTCTTAGAATGAAGAAATGATACAGAAGCTACTGAGGGTGGAGTTAGGAGATAATGCCTTGTATGAATGGGGCACCATCTCTAAAGATGTCGTATATTTTGAATCAGCGGCAAACACTACAAGCCATTACTTCCTTTGACAAATATTAGGAGCTACTTACCTAATTCATATTCTCATTTTTTTGGACACACAGATAAATGACTTTCCCTGGCCTCCCTATATATGACTATATGACTGAATTTTAGCCAATGGAATAATAATGAGAAATGATACGCATTTTCTCTACCAAAATCCTTCACTTACACTCTTTCATACTAGTTTCCCCTTTCAGCTGTCTGAAATGGAAATAAATAGTACAATGAACTTGCATACCTTCAAGGACTGTGTGAAGGATTCCACCCTTTAAATATGTTCTTCTTTTTCTTACTATTATGTGGATTCTCAAGTATTAGTGTATCTATTTGTCATAGAAATTAGCCTATCTTACTCATACATTTTACAAACTAGAAATGTAGGTTCAGGAACCATGGGGAATGATGAGTGCTCCTTTCTTCACAACTACACCTCATCAGCTATCCTCAACTAGTTTGATTCTTATTTCCATTTCTCTGGATGGATTCTGATGATCTGACGATTTAGAAGCTAAAAAGGATATGTTCACCAATGTGTATGACAATTTTTACAGTAAATTAAAAGGTGAGACAGCCATCTATATATTCAGGGCTTCTCCTGGCTCTAGGGTAACTGGCAGAAAATGGGCAGTCATACTAGGTTGATTAAAATCTTACTAGTTAGGGGGGATAGATTCACTCATAGGAGGGCCAAGGAGAAAACGGGTGCAATTCAGCAGACTCCATGGAATGCCCCTTGCCACTATGTTAAATCAAATTACAAAAAAAAATAACTAGCACTACCAATATCTAACTTCCACTAGAAATTAAGGCCTTGATCCTCTCCCTACTTTTTAAGAAAAACACAGACCAAGTAAGATTTTTCTATGAAATAAAGGGGATGCTGATTAGAAGAAAGTTGCAAATATTATCCGCAGACCCCACGGCATGCCCTTGCCACTGTGTTAAAACAAATTGCCAAAACACAGAAGTCGTACTACCAAAATCCAATTTCCATCAGGAATTAAGGCCTTTATTCTTTCCATACTTTTTAAAAACCACAAGCAAAATAAGATTCTGGATGAAATTAAAGGAATGTTGATTGAGTAACATAGAAGAAAATTGCAAATACCACCTCAGATCCTACTGTAACATACAGACACAAGGCCCATATAGTCCTTATATGCTTTTAGACATATTCTCTCCCTTGTTAGAGTATTTGTTTTCATTTCTAAAATATATGAATATCACTATTATTGCTGTGTGTTAATATATTCTATTTTCCTTGGCTATTGATTATAGAATGCAATAAATATGTGTTTTTCTACCCACTAAAAAATGGTGAAAAATAGCTAAATATGTAAATGAAGTAGAGCTAAAAGACATCATTTGGAGACTGCTCTGCTCTAAGACAAACGGTTTTAGAAAGGAACCCGTATAGCACAGCTAGTAACTTTGGGCGGCCCACACTTTGAAGTAGAATACATGTCTTACAGTTCTGTACATTGCTGGAAAAAAAACAATAGATGGCCTTTATTAAATGTTTACTACAAGCTAAGCACTTACATGTTTTTATATAACCCTAATAACACTAGGAAGTAGAATTTATTATCTCCCTTTTCAGATTAGGAAACTGAAACAGAATATTTAAGTCATTTGTCCAATGTCATGCAGCTAATATGTGGCAGATTCAGGATTTGAATCCAGAAAGTCTGACTCAAGAGCCTGATATCTTAACTGAATATTCAATATTGTTTCCTTTATGATAGATTGAGTGATGTACCCGAGGGTGGTAAAAACACAATTTCCTAATCTTAATTCATTCCTTCGGGCAAGAATAGGACCTTTTGAAGACATTATTTTTAGTTAAGTGTAGCCACCTGAAACAGGACGCATCTCCATCCTATTCCTGGCAGCCTTATAGAGAAGACCACAGGGAAAAAGCCATGCTGGGGAGGGGAGGGGTGGAACAGAAGCCAGACATGAACAAACTGGGAAGAGAAAGGAGAGGCCTTGTCATGGAAAAGCCAAGGAACCCAAGAATCCCCAGCCAGCCAGAATGCTACTAAGCACAAGAGGAAGTAAGCCTTCTAGCCTCTGACACCAGTGAACCAATAAATTCCCAAAGTGCAAGCCACCCTACAGTATAGTATTTGCCATAGCAGCCAGGAAATTAAGACACTGTGCTACCTGGTCTCCATTTAAATTTATGATCATAAGCTTCAGATAGGTTCTCAGTGCTGCTAGAAAACTTTACCAATGTCCTGGTAAATAAATGAACCTTTCTCCCAAATATTTGTGCATATGTTTTGGGCCTTTAATGAGTAGTTGATGACTTCATCTTATATGAAATAGAAAAAGTTGACAATCGGATGAAATCAACTTCATTTTACCTCCTCTAAACCTAATATGATATAAATCTCCTTTTTAACTAAGGGTGAACTTGACAGTTGTGCTCTGGAGTTGTGTATCTTTTCTCACTTCTGAAAGACTTTGATTAGGAATTATCCTCTTTCTCTCCTGTACTCTTAGTTTCTCCTTCTTAGTTCATGCCTTAATATAGAGACATACCTTAATATTTTTTAAAAAGGTTGTTTATATGTGCTGTGCCACTTTATTACATTTCATGATTCCCCCAACTCCTTCCAGTGAAGTAGCTATTATAAAGACCACAAATGATCCTGCTAAAGCCAATAGCCAACTTTATTTCCTCATCTTACTTAATTTTCTAGCCACATTGTAGGTTGACTGACCTCTCCTTCCTTCATGAAACACTTTATTCTGTAGATCAGTATCATTCACAGTGTTGCTCCCATATAGGAAGCATTAACATCAATATCAAATAAGCATCAACATCAATAAGCATTACCCGGGAACTAGTTAAATTAGCAAGTTCTTGGGCCCTACCTCACAGCTACTGAATCAGAAATCTAGATGGTGAGGTCCAGTAATATGTATCTTAACAAGTCTTCCAGGAAATTCTGATGCAACCTCAAGTGTGAGAACCGCTGTTCTAGATTTCAATAGAACAAAGTTTACATGCTTTTCCCCTACCATATGGGACATACTTCCTCAGTCTGCTTTACTGACCCTTCTTTATTGCAGGGTTCTTAATGAACAAAATTTCAGCCTTCACTTCTCTACCTAAATTGCCATTAAAGGCATTAAAATGCCACAAAAACATGATGATTCCTGAATCTTTACATCTTCTCTGGCTTATATATGCAACTGCCTTCTTCACATTTCTTCTTAGATGTAGAATACCAAAATTTGCATGGCTAAAATAGAAAGCTTGTTCGCCCTTTCCCTCTTGGAAAGTCCCAGGCAAAACCATTGCATGCCAAATATTTCCCATCTTAGAAGCATCACTATCCTTTCAGTTGCTCAGTCCAGAATTATTGGCATCACCATATAAAACCCACATTCTGTCCTAAAGTAAGCCCTGATGGATCTTCTTTCAAAATGCCTAAATCAACTTCTTACCATCTCCTGCTCCTAGTTTAAGAAACAATCACATTTCATTCAGACTAGGGCAACCACCTACCAACTGGCCCCTCCTGCTGCCATTCTTTACCCAGTCTTCAGGTATGACCCAAAGGGATTACTTTAAAACATAAATTGGATTCCAAATATCCAAAAATGTTCTGTTACAAGTAGACTAAAATCCAAAGTCCTTATTGTAATATACAAAGATCTATATGATCTGTCACCTGTTTACCACTCTCTTTTCATCTCCCCCAGTCCTCAGCAGTCCTTAATTATGTATTTGTTAGCATACCGACAAGTGATTACCTAGCCCTCATAAGCTACTCTGAGGGCAAGGATTTGTTTTTTTTTTTTCTTTGTTCACCTTTCTATCCCTAACTTGTTCTCATAGGACAAATATTAGGCACTTCATACATACTGCATAACAGTGTGCATTCTAGTTGGACAATTTAGGAGAAATGCTTTGGGAAATTTATGCCTAGGAGTAGTGCTGTGTGTGCATATTACATTGAGAAATAGAAAGTAATTGAGATGCCAGTACCTTCCCTGCACACAGTCTTTTGAATCCAGGACACTGCTTGTCCACGGCTGCTGCAGAGTAGCTGGCCTTGTTTTGGGCTCCTTTCATTGCAGCGCTCAATATCTAATCCAAGACAGCTCAACCCTAGGCAGGTCAACAGCCTAGCATATGATCAGGCATTAAAGGGCTTGATTTAACATAAATGAGTAATTAACTCAGACAATTACATCCCCTTTTCTGAGAATTTAAAAGTACTGGAAAAAAGTCAATAATGGCTACCATTTTAGAAAGAAGGCAGGTTAAGTGGGATGTCACATTAGATGGGAAACATGAGATTGAAGATTCATAGATTCCTGCACTTTAGATCCCAGTGCTGGCTTGACTCAAGTGCCCTCTTTCAGTCCTTTCCGCCAGCCTCAGCCTAATATAATTCCTGTTTTAGAATTATCAAGATAAGTTAATAGCTAAACTGAATAATTGACAAATGAGTGATTTGCTACATGTCAGATTAGATGTGTCTTGAAGCAGGTAGAACACATAATTAAAGGTGGACTATGAACATAATTTAACCAAAAAATAGCAGCACTTATAAAATATGGAAATATGTTTATACTGACCTTCTAGCATGACTTCACTGTATTGGATTAAAATGTGATCAACGCAGTTTTGAGAACAGTGGCTGAAGCATCTGTCCATATGGATGAGACACATGAGAAAGAGGAGGGTAAACATGAAATAACAGTTTAAGGGGTTTCGATACAGATGATCAGATATTAACAAAGATGAGGAAAAATGTTAAGAAAAAATGTCAATAGTAGTGGAAACTGAATTAAAATGGCCTTGAAATAACTAAAAGTCAAATAAAGCTGAGAGGGAGGCATATAATAAAATTGACAGAATCCCCCACTGTGGTAATTCATTTGTCAAAGAGAAATAATCTAGCCCCCCAGAAAGAATTTGTCTTTTACTAATGGGCACATTTTGGCAGAATTGAATATGAACAAGCACTCAAAGGTTTGTTTTTCTTAAGTTGTGCAAATCTCCTGGGCTTATGGAACTATTCTGCAAAGCTTCTTAGAAATAAGTTATTCTCATTAGACTTTAGGTACTTTCTCTTTCTGCTGTGTAGGCAAAACTAACAGAATCTCTTTTACTCTTCAACAGCCTCACCAATAAAAAAAAAATGCTTATTATTCTGGGTATAACATAGAATCACAAAACCTTATTAAGATGTAAAAGAAAATAAATCAATAAAGTTGATGTATATTCATCAGTATCTTCTTATGAATTATGGTTCAGGTGTTATGTGGTAAATAAGAGCAAGTAAACTCAGTTCAGACAAAGCTGTAACTCAGTTCTTTCCATCCAAATTGGTTTACTAATTTCTAGCTGTCATATGCACATGGTTATGTGCTTTCAGACAGCAGCCTACTCCCATGTGCTTTCAAGTACCCATAAATTTTGGATCTGATTCAAACTCATCTGTTGGTCTGTGGTTTTGAGAAATAAAATCAAGAATGCTCCTTCACTATGTGGCTTATAAATGGAATAAAAGACTCAGTTTTCTCATAGTAATCTAAAACAGTCTAAGTAAATTTAGGGAAAAAATATGCCATTTTAGAAAACATTCCCAAATAAAAAAGCAAGTTATCAAATTTGTATGTGTATTAACACCCATACACATGTACACATAGGCATTTATACATGTATATTTAATATCAGAAATTAATTTAGTTTGAATTTAATTCTTCAATCAGCAAATATTTATTGAGTACTTCCATGTTCCGGAGACTATACTATATACAGGGTGTACAAAAATTAGACTTGGTTCCTATCTTTTAAATTTTTACATAATTCCCTCATAGGTGAAACACTTCCTATAACTATGAGAAGAGTGAAAAGAGCATAAATTAGGTCCTTTTGCTTCAAGAAATGTAAACTAGTTTGTAGATGAAACATACATAAAATATAGGTAGACAGTAAGACAAAGTGTCATGGATTGGTTTAAACAACAGGAATGTATAGGCTCTAGATTTGGAGGATAGGAGAGTTCCAAAATTGAGACATTGACAAATGATACTTTCTCCCTGAACTCTACAGAATTCTGGCTGACTGTTTGAGGTTCCTTGGCTTTTCTCTCACATGGCAATACACGTGGTGATGTTCTCTTCTTCCTTCTCTGGCGTCTATTGATTTCTGGTGTCTTTTGTGACTTTTTCCTTAACTGATTCTTCAGCTAGGTCATTGCTTGTGTACAGAAATGTTACTGATTTTTGCACATTAATTTTATATCCCACCACCTTGCTGAATTTGTTTATTAGCTCAAATAACTTTGCTGTAGATTTCTCAAGATGGATCTCCCAAGTATAGTATCATATCACCTGCAAATAATGAGAGTTTTACTTCTCGCTTTCTAATTTGGATGCCTTTTATTTCTTTGTCCTGTCTGATTGTTCTAGCTAGAACTTTTAGCACAATGTTGAATAATAGTGGTGACAATGGGCATCCTTGTCTTGTACCTGATCTTAGGGGGAAAGCTTTCAGTCTCTCTCCATTGAGAACGATGTTGGTTATTGGTTTTTCATATATTCCTTTTATCATATTGAGGTAGTTACCTTTGATTCCTATCTTTTGGTGTGTTTTTTATCAGAAAAGGATGCTGAATTTTGTTGAATGCTTTTTCAGCATCAATCGAGATGATCATGTGATTTTTAAAATATTTGCTGTATTACATTAATTGATTTTCTTGTGTTGAACCATCCTTGCATTCCTGATATAAATCCCACTTGGTCGTGGTGTATAATTCTTTTAATGTGTTGTTGGATACAATTTGCTAATATTTCATTGAGAATTTTTGCATCTATGTTCATTAGGAAGTTTGGCCTGTAGTTTCCCTTTCTTGCAGCATCTTTACCCAGTTTTGGTATTAAAATGATATTAGCTTCATAAAATGAGTTAGGTAGAGTTCCTTTTTCCTCAATTTTTTGAGAATGTTTGAGCAGGATTGGTGTTAGTTCTTTATGGAATGTTTGATAAAATTCCCTGGGAAGCCATTTAGCCCTGGACTTTTCTTTGTAGAAAGATTTTTAATGGCTGATTGAATATCTTTACTTGTGATTGGTTTGTTGAGATCTTCTGTTTCTTCCTGAGTCACTGTAGCTTGTTTGTGTGCCTCCATGAATTTGCCTGTTTCATCTAAGTTGTCTAGTTTGTTGGCATATAGTTTTTCATAGTATCCTCTTATGAGTTCTTTTATTTCTTCAGGGTCTGTGGTAATGCACCCCTTCTCATTTCTAATTTTGTTTGTTTGCATCCTCTCTCTTTTAAAATCCCCATCAATTTTATTGATTTTCTCAAAGAGCCAGCATTTGGTTTTTTGATTCTTTCCATTCTTCTTTTGTTCTCCCATTCATTTATCTCTGCTTTAATCTTTGTTAATTTGCTGTTCTTTCTCAAGTTCCTCTAGGTATGCTGTTAAGTCCTCAATTTTTGCTCTTTCTTGTTTTTTGATATAGGCATTTAGGGTAGTAAATTGCCCTCTCAGCACAGCCTTTGCTGCATTCCATAAGTTCTGATAAGTTGTATTCTCATTTTCATTCATCTCCAGATAGCTACTGATTTCTCTAGCAATTTCTTTTTTGACCCACTGGTTGTTTGAGTGTTATTTAATCTCCATATATTTATGACTGTTCTTATTCTTTGGTGGTTATTGAGATCCAGCTTCATGCCATTGTGATCAGAGAAAGTCCTTTGAATAATTTCAGTGTTTTTAAATTTATAAAGATCTGTTTTGTGCCCCAGCATATGATCTATCCTGGAGAATGTTCCATGAGCACTAGAGAAGAATGTATATCCTTGCACTTTGGGGTGAAATGACCTATATATGTCTGTTAGGTCTAATTCATTTATCAAGTTATTTAACCTTTCTATTTCCTTGTTAATCTTCTGCCTGATGTTCTATCTATAGAGGAGAGTGGTGTATTGAAGTCTCCTACTATTATTGATGAAACATCTATTGCTCCCTTCAGTTTTGCCAATGTCTGTCTCATGTGCTTTGGAGCTCCTTGATTGGAAGCATAAGCATTTATGATTGTTATATCTTCTCAGTGAGTTGACTTTTTAATTAGTATATAGTTTCCTTCTTTGTCTCTTATGTTATCTTAACATTTAATGTCTATTTTGTCCAATATTAGTATAACTACCCCTGCTTTCTTTTGGTTACAGCTTTCATGGAAAATATTTCTCCATCCTTTCATTTTCAATCTAATTGTATCCTTGTGTCTAAGATGAGTCTCTTGCAGCTGGATTATGTTTCTTAATCCATTCTGCCATTCTGTACCTTTTAATTGGTAAATTTAGTTCATTAACATTCAAAGATATTATTAAAAATGAATTTTTTGATTCCCCCATCTTATGCTTTATTTTATTTGTCAGATCTATATATTCTTTTCCCTCTTTCTCTTTGCATTCTTTAAGTTCCCCTTAGTTGTACTCTTCAATTCTGTGGCCTCCTCCAGACGTCCCTCTCCTGTCTTTTTTTTTCAACCAGCAGAACTCTTTTTAGTACTTCTTATGGGGTGGTGTCTTGTTAACAAACTCTTTCAGGACTTCTTTGCCTGTGAAAACTTTAATCTCTCCCTCAATTTTGAAGGACAGTTTGGCTAAGTACAGAATTCTTGGCTGGAAGTCTTTCTCTTTCAGCATTTTGAATATATGCGGCCACTGCCTTCTTGCCTCCAGAGTGCTGGTTGAGTAGTCTGAACTCAGTCCTATTTGATTTCCCTTGTATGTAGTAGATTGTTTTTCTCTTGATGCTTTCAGGATTTTCTGCTTCTCTTTAACATTTGACAGGCTGATCATTATGTGTCTTGGGGAAGGCCTATTTGGATTTATTCTGTTTGGAGTTATTTGGGATTCTTGGCTTGTATATTTATGTTCTTTATGAGGGTTGGGAAGTTTTCCCCCATTATATCCTCAACTACTCTTCCTAGCCCTTTACTCCTCTCTTCTCCTTCTGGGACACCAATTATTCTTATATTTGTGCACTTCGTTTTGTCTGTTATTTCCTTGAGTTCCTATTCAATTTTTCCCATCCTTTTTGCAATTTGTTGTTTTGGGTCTTTAAAGTCAATTATCCTGTCCTCTATAGCACCTATTCTTTCTTCTGTCTCTTCCAATCTGGAGTTGTGTGTCTCTAGTATGTTTTTTATTTGGTCAACAGAGTCTTTAATCTCTATGATTTCCACTATTTTTCTATTTTTTCTTTCAAATTCCTCTTTATGCTCTTCTACCATCTTCTTGATCTCCTTTATGTCATTTGTTCTCTCATATTTCATTAAGAAGAGTTGTATGAACATTTTTCACTAGTTGTTCCAATGTCTGTGTCTCCTCTGGAGTTTTAATTTGGTCATTAAGCAGGGCTATATCTGTCTTAATTGTGATATGCTTAGTGATCTTCTGCTGTCTTCGTAGCATGTAAATATCTCGATTAACTTACTTTGGGAGTTGATTTCTTTCAGTAGTCTAAGGCCCTGTGTTTGCAGGGTGGTTGTACAGTAGGGAGCAGGGCACGAGGTGGGGCACATAGTGCAGTGATTTGCTTCAGGGCAGGT
Organism: Myrmecophaga tridactyla; assembly: GCA_004026745.1. Lineage (NCBI taxonomy): Eukaryota > Metazoa > Chordata > Mammalia > Pilosa > Myrmecophagidae > Myrmecophaga > Myrmecophaga tridactyla. Next base: position 20,806 of record PVIY010022212.1, on the reverse strand, counting down.
ATAGGCACAGGTTGGGGATGTTACACTGATGCTTGTGAACGTGGGCGCCTAGTGACCAGGGAGGATGTAGCTGTGCGAGTGCACTGGCCTGGGGGTGGGGGAGTAACCGTGGTGTGCATGTGTCTAAGGCATGGGGCCCTTTGTGTGCATGTGTAGAGCTGTGGCAGCAGGTTGCCTTCTGCCTTTGTGGGTTGGGGTCAGATGTGACCTGGCTGCACAGGTCGGCACTTTCTCAGAGGTGGGATGTGTGGTTGAGGGCTCTGTGCATGTGTGTTTCTAGGAATGCTGTAATATAAGTTCCCACAGTAGAATGACATGATTGGGGGCCTGTGTGCATGTGTAGGCCTGGGAGTGCTGTAAATGGATGCACAGAGCTCAGGCGGGGCACATTGACATTGTACGACACTATGGGTGGGGGGGTGTAGGCATAGCCTAGATATGGAGGTTAATGTCCACAGTAATTTATATGCTGGCAACAGCCTGCAGGAAACAGGGAAGGGGAGATAGTGCTTGGGAGGCGTGTAGGAGAGGTGGGTTGGGCTGCACTTGGGGTGGGTGTGTGGGTCATGTACATGCACTGGGGATTGGTGGCCTAGGAGCACCTGGAGCACAGGGAATGGAGTGGGTGGTGGAGTCCAGATGAGTACGGTGTGGAGTGGGTCACCAGTCACGAGGCTGCGCTGGTGAGGATTTCACACCCAAGGAACGCGGCCTGCCTTACTTCCTGGTTCTGGGCTCCTGTCTGTGCACTCCCACAGGCTCCATAGCTCCATGCCTTCACATCAGGCTCCAACTTTCTGCCTCTCAGTTCCTTGGCCTCTGCAACCAGGGCCACCCCATGTGGTGCAGAAGGCTCTCCCAGGTCAACCACACTCCCGAATCACCACCTCAGTTGCCCTCCTGTCCCTTCTCTAACTTTTCCTTGGAGCAGGGCTAATCTTGAGCCACTCTATTCAGCCATCTTCCTGGAAGTCCCTCTTTTATGTCCTTCTATGTTTGAATTTCATGCTGTTTATAAAGGACTTCACAGTAATCTGAATTAAAATCCAAACAGATCCAGTTGGGCCACATCTCAGTTGAAGTAACAACTTTAATTAAGAGATGACATTGACAATGAGCCCACACCCACTAGAATGCAGACCAAGATCAAGTATATGTCTAAACTGGGGTAAGAAATTCAATCCACTGTTGTAGTTCAACTCAGATACCCTTCAAAAAGGCAGTGTACTCATCACCAGTTTCTAGAAACATAGATTGTGAAAGGATCACAACTCTCCCCATTTCTGGACTCTTCCCCCTGGCCTAATTGGAATCACTTGACCTAAAGGTTATGATTCATATGTCTCCACAGATTTCCCTTGCTTTAAGCATTATGCCTTTGGGGCAGCCAGCTGCTGAGTGAACCTGGGGTTTCATCACTAATGATAGGTGGATTTATTGATCGTCCCTGGCATGCATTAACTTAGAAGTTGCTAGGACTTTCATTGATGGTAAACTGATGCATGAACTAGAAGGAAGGGATTCACTAGCTTATGCATGTGCAATGTCTCTGGTGTTTGAAGAATCTTGGAGAAATTTTAAATCATTGGACTGTGGAACGTGGTGGTTGTTATTATGGGCTATTGATGCACTGAAGAAAGAATATGATAGACAAAGATTTACTTAATATCAATTGAATGTGAACTGTGAAGGTGAGATGACCCCTGTAACCATTGATAGAATTTCATCTTCTGCATCCTGAGGGCAAACAGAGAGATAAACATCAGGGCCTGGAAGGAATGGAATAGGACCCTGTGGCTTTTAGTGGGGATACCTGGGGCCTTGAATGGCCACATATCCCTAAATCCTCCAGGGCTACAGAAGGAGTCCACTTTCCCTTAATTAAAATAAAAGCTCCCCCCCCCCTTACTTTAAGACTCTGTAGTTTTCTTTATATAGCAGGGCTTCATAGTGCTGTCCTTTTCCTACCCAGGAAACTCACTTTTCTTCCTGTCTGAAAGATCTCTCTGTAGGGACATATCTCAGCATAACCCTATTGGAGATGTGCTGTGCCTATATTGAAATGAGTGAGGTTTTACACCAAAAAGCTGTAGAATTTGACTAACAAGTTCAGAAAAGAACTAGGAGAGAGTAACTGAGAGTGTACATTGAGGATGCTGAGTCAAAGGGAGTAGAATATGAAGCTAGAAGGAGTTTGAGCAATATGGAGCTGATCCCTCCTGATGTAGGATTTAACAACCTGGCAAGATGCATGGGAAAATCTTATAATAGCCTACTGGATTCGTTCTCAGAAGCTAGGAAAAAGTTACATCCAGATGTTTTCACTTCCACCTAGAGACCTGGAAACATCACTCCTAATCTGACAACAAAAAAGTTTCTTGAAGCAGTAAGTGAGTTGTAGTCACAGGATAACCAAGTAGCCTGAAATCCAAAGAGGCACAGACATTTCCTTCCCACTCACACCCACCTCCAGAGACTTTGGTAAGAAGATATCAGTTAAAAATGTAATGAATTACCAGAGGTGGAGTATGAGCTATTGAGATTGTATATAACCCCCGAGAGCTCTAGGCAAAAATGTAGTTTGAATTAATTCACAAAATATTTTCCATGGACCTTTAGTATAACAAAAAGTTATAATAAATAGAAAACATGATGATAGGTTTAATTAATCCATATCAATTATTACATTGGAATTAAATGGTCTAAACACCCTCTGGCAGAGATTTTCAGGTTGGGTTAAATAAAACAAGATCCAAGATATGAATCTACCAGGAATCCACTTAAATTATAGAGACACAGATAATTAAAAACTAAATAATGGAAAAGCAGTAAAATGCAAACACTACCCCCAAAAAAATAGAATTAGCTATATTACCACCAAAGTAGACTTCAGAAGAATAAACATTTCCAGAGATAAAGAAATATATTACATAAATAATAAGGAAATCAACTCATGAAGAAGTCATAAAAGTCCTAAAATCTGTATGCTTTAAGCAACAGATTTTCAAAAATTGTAAGGCAAAGAGTGATAGAACTGAAAGAAGAAACAGACAACTTCATAATTATATTTGGAGATGCAATGCCCCATTCACTAATTAATTAAACAAGGAGACCAACAGCCAATAAGAATATAGAGAAGGAGTTGGCAAACCATGACTTAATACTTGATTTTGGAAACAAAGTTTTGTTCGCTCACGATCATGTCCATTTATTTATAATTGTCTATGGTTGCTTTCATGCTACTGCAGCAGAATAGAGTAGTTGTACAGAGACAGTATGGCCTCAAGACGAAACTGTTTACCATGTGACATTTTAATAAAATGATGTGTATAAGAGCTGAACAACTATTGATTAACTTGACCTAATTGACTTTCATGAAATACACCCAGCCACAACCAGGCCCAGCAGTGAGCGCACTTTGCAAGTGGAAATGGAACATTCACCAAAGTAGACCATATTGTGGGCCATAAAACACACTGAACACCATTTCAAGAAATAAAATCATATAAAGTATGTGCTCTGAACACAGTGGGACTAAACTAAAAAAGTTTTAAAGAAATATATTGGTGAAAATGTCAAAATATTTGGAAAGTAAATAACATATGGGACAAAAATGATACTACAAGGAAAATTAGAATACATTTTGAGTTGATTGAAAATAACATTTCAAAATTTGTGTAGTTCAGCCTAAACAATATTTTAAGCATTAAATACGTAAGAAAAAGTCATCAAATTAATAATCTAAGTATCCCTCTTGAGAAATTGAAAAAGTAAAATAAATTAAACCTAAACCAAGCAGAAAGGAGGCAAAAATACAAAGAGAAGAACTTAGTGAAATTTAAGACAACAAAAAGTAAAGTAAATTCATGAAATCAAAAGCTGGTGCTTTGAAAATACCAACAAATTGATAAACCTCTAGCCAACCTGATAAAGAGAAAAAGAGAGATGACATATAGAACCAATATTAGGAATGAAAGATGGGACATCAGGATCCTGTAAACATTAAATGGTTAATGAATGACTATTATAGGAATCCACACTGATACATTTGACAGCTAGATGAAGAGAGCAAACTCTTTGAAAGACACAAACCACTAATGCCCACAGAAGAAGAAATAGTGAACCTGAATAGCTCTATATTTATTAAAATCTTTGATTTCTTCACTAGGAAATTTCATCAAATATTTAGAGGAAAACCTGGGAACCTATGTTGGCACAATATTTGAAAATCATTTTATTCACTGCATCAGTATTCTAAAGAAGAAAAAACATATGACCATCTCAATAGGTGCATAAAAAGCATTTGGAAAAATTAAATTTCAGTTTATGATAAAATTGCTGTAGAAGCTATGAATTAAAGCAACTTGCTCAACTTGATAAAACATTTACTAAAAGCATGCATCAAATATCACATTTAATAGTAAAACATTACTTACAATCAGGAACAAGAGAGTTATGCTTACTGTATTCTCTGGGTTTTCCCAAGATACATACCATAGATAGATAGATAGATAGATAGATAGATAGATGGATGGATGGATGGATGGATGGATGGATGGATGGATGGATGGATGGATGGATGGATGGATGGATGGATGGATAGATAGATAGATAGATAGATAGATAGATAGATAGATAGATAGATAGATAGATAGATAGATAGATAGATAGATAGATAGATGATAGAGATAGATAGATAGATAGATAGATAGATAGATAGATAGATAGATAGATAGATAGATAGATAGATAGATAGATAGATAGATAGTAGATAGAGATAGATAGGTAAACATAGATTAGACAGATAAATTTATTATAAGGAATTCACCCTGGGGACTGTTGAGTCTGAACTCCACAGTCTGTAGGGCAGCAAGCTGCAAGCGGAAGCTATGATAAAATCTGTTGAAGTCTTAAGTGCAAATTCCCCAGGGAAAGCTGGCTCTCTGGAAATTCTGACCAGAGCCAATGCTGAAATTGGGGCAGAGCTTTTTCTTACCTCAGTTCTGGCTTTTAAGACTTCCAGCTAATTGGATGAGAAGACTCCCAGCATTACCAAAGTCTATCTCCTTTGATTGTAGATGCAGTCAGCTGATTGTACATGTAATCACCTGATTGTAGAAGCAGATCCCATCTACGATATACCTTCACAGTGACAAGCAGGCCAAACAGCTTGACGCCATAACCTAGTCAAGTTGACACATAAAGTAAACCATAATGCCCACTCTCACTAATCCTGTTCAAAATTGTATTTAAGGTTGTAATCAGTGCAGTGAGGCAAGAAAAATATGTAAAATATATACAGATTATAATTCAAGAGATTAAAGTGTCTCTATTTACAAGCAATATTATTACCCATGTAGAAAATATGAAGGACTATTCAAAAGAGCTACTAAAATAAATAAATGAAGTTTTGTAATGCCATTAGATACATTAGATGTAATGCCAATATAAAAGTCAATTGCATTCCTAACTAGTAGCATGAACAATTGGAAATGAAAATAAAAATGTATCATTCACCATAATATGAACAAAACATGAAATATGTATGTGTAAACCTAACAAAAAGATTTTTATGCGGAAAACTACAAATTTTGGATGAGAAAAATCAAAGAAAACACAATTATGTAGAAATATAATGAATTAATAGTTTGGAATATTCAATATTGCTATCATTTTTCAATTTGATCTATAGATTCAAAACAATCCCACATAAAATTCCAAAATGCATGAACTAGAATAGGCAAAAAAAGTTTTTAAAAAGAGGAACATTGGAGAGCTCATAAACTACCTATATTTAAGACTGATAATAAAGGTAGAATAATCAAGTCAGTATGGTAATAGAGAAAGAAGAGACCAATAGAACAATGGAGCAGAATAGAGTCCAGAAATAAAACCACATGTAAAAGGTCAATTGATTTTTTTTTTTTTTTTTTTTTTGGCATGAGCAGGCACTGGGAATCGAACCCAGGTCTCCAGCATGGCAGGCGAGAACTCTGCCACTGTCACACCACCCTAAATTGATTTTTGATAAATGTAGAAAGACAATTCATTGGGGGAAATGATGGTCTTTTCAACACACGGTGCTGGAGCAATTGAAATTCCTTATGTACCATACCTACCTTACACCATATGTAAACATTAATTTGGAAAAAATAATATATATAAATATAAATTTCAAAACTTAAAATTTCTATTTAGAAAACATAGAATAAAATCTTTTCAGCCTTCAATTAGGAAAAGATTTATTCTATTGGTCATCAAAAGCATAAATGGTAAAATAGAATATTACTTGTTTAGATCTTCTCAAATTAACAACTTTTTCTTTTTAAAATACATTGTTAAGAAAATTGAAAAACAATCATGAACTAAGAGAAAATATTTTCAAACACGTTTCTGACAAAAATCTGGAATCCAAAACATATGATCTCTCACAGTTCAGTAATAATAAAACAAATATCTCAATTTTTAAAAATGGTCAAAACATTTAAAGGGACAATTTACTGAAGAATATCATGAGTGACAAATAGTACATAAAACAATGTTTTGCCTCATTAGTCATTGTGGAGGGTCAGAAACAGGAACTATAAATCAGGCCTCACCACACAACAAGTCCCCAAAACAACTAGGGTGGAAAGTTCCCAGAAGCTAAAACTGACTCAACTTACCAAAACAATAAAACAAAGGGTAGGAAACGGAAGGAACAGGATGTAGTTTGGCATGAGCTAACAGCATTTTCTGCTTCTGTGGTCAAGCTTGCTTGCTCTCAGCTATGAACCAAGATATGGTTTTAGCCTTTATAAGCTAACTCTGAGAATCTATCGGGGCTGCTCCCTGAGTCTCTTCTCGGAGGTTTCTGAGGCAGTCGCCAGCCGGCTAATAAAGACTCCCGGTTGGCTTGCAGTTTAAATTGTGTGGTCTCTCTTTCGGTGCACCCCACAACATTTGAAGTCCCCAGTGAGATCTTCCCTAACCGGACATCTGCTGACCACAGGTCCTGGGAACCGCCCCTGGGATTGGGGTCTGGCCTAGGGGAAGGCCTCGGAGAGACATTCCTCTGCCCCAGGCAAGGACCGGGGACCTGGCCAGTGCCACAGGACCCTCCAAATTGTACAAATGTCTGGTGGAGTCGTCTCTTTCTGGAAATCTCACCAGTGAGTGTGGGTTTGTTACTGGATCCAGTTGGGGACCTCTGGAAGGCTGGACACAGCAATACTTCCTAAGTCAGGCCCCGGAGCAAGACGTGGCCTGGGACTTCTGGTTAGGAATCATTTAAAGATAGGGTTTTGTGTGTCTCAGTTTAGTCTGTCCCTTCTCTCAAGTGTTGGTCTTGTCGCATTCTGTGTTGTCCTTGTTGTCGTCGCTATGGGTCAGTCAAGCTCACCTATCTGTACTCCCCTCCAATGCTTTTAAAAAAATTTTCAGGAATTTCAGTGGAAGGCCAGAGACTACAGAGCCCTGTCAACACCTTCGATTCGGAAAAATTCTGCTCACGAGAATGGCCAACTTTTGGTTCTGGGTGGCCTCCTGAGGGAACCACAGACCTGCCTATTGCTTATAAACTCCAAAGGGTAATTTTTGGTAGTCCAGGCCACCCTGACCAAATCCCCTATATCTTAATTTGGATTGAAATTTTAACAGAAAAACCCAAGTGGTTACGGTCCTGCCTGGAGCCCCAAAAGAAAGACCCCCCAGAGCCAAAACAGCCCTTTTAATAAAAACCTCTCAAAAAGAAAAAACTAATGGGATCCCAATACTGACAGAGCCATCAAGGACCCACTCTTGACAGATCCTCCCCCATATCCAACAGCCCCTCTGCCCCATCTGAGACCAGAAGGGAGAGATGGCCAGGAAATGGCAGCTAGTCCCTCTAATAGCCAGGAGGTGAACTTCAGCTCCCCCATACCAGGAGTGTCTCTGCTTACCACTCTTCTTCTGGTTCACAATCACTGGATTCTTCCGGAGCTCCAATATTACCCTTAAGACAGTTGGCCCTGCCCTGGGGGACGACTGCCCGCCTTTCATGGTCTATGTCCCCTTTTCCTCCAGTGACCTGTATAACTGGAAAAAACAAAATCCTTCTTTCTCTGAAAAGCCCCAAGTGCTCATCTTCCTCTTGGAGACTGTCTTTTTCACCCACCAGCCCACCTGGGATGATTGCCAACAGCTCCTCCAGGCCCTCTTCACCTCCAAGGAACGAGACCGAGTCAGGAGAGAAGCAAGGAAGTTAATTCTTGGACCTAATGGACAACTGACCTCTGAATCAACCTGATTGGAGGCTGTGTTCCCCTCCACCCATCCTGGATGGGACCCCAACACTGATAGAGGTAAGGAGGTTCTCGATCGGTATCACCAGACTCTGCTCTGGGGAATACGAGCGGAGGCCAAGAAACCAACCAACTTGTCTTGGGTAAGCGAAACCATACAAAAGCTGGATGAATCTCTGGCCACTTTCCTTGGGCACTTCCTTGAGGCATACCGCTTGTACACCCCTATAGATCCAGAGGTGCCCGAAAATAGGCGGGCCATTAATAAAGCATTTGTCACCCAGTTGTCCCCAGATATAAGAAAAAAATTACAGAAATTAGAAGGATTTGAGGGTAAAGTGCTGCCCAAACTGGTAGAGATTGCCCAAAGAACTTTTAATAACAGAGACGACCCTGGGACCACGCAATCCAAAAAAATAGCCAAAATTTTGGTATCTGCAATGGTTGAACAGGAGAAACAAAAAGGTAGACAGGGAACCATTGAAAGAAGGAAGGGGGACCAAGGAAAAAGGTTGGACCTAGGTGCAAATCAGTGTACCTACTGCAAAGAGACCAGACATTGGAAAAATGAATACCATAAAAGAGAACTAAAAGGACTGAAACCAGCCCTCTTTCTAGTTGAAGAGGCAGATTGACGGGGCCATGGCTCCATTCCACTGAGCCCCCAGGAGCCCAATGTCACATTACAAATCGGGGGCAAGCCTATAAAATTTCTTGTGGATACTGGGGCGACCTTCCCCATCTTCCAGCAAGCAGAATGGCCCATATCGAAGGAAAAAATCCCCATACAGGGAGCAATGGGAAAAACAAAGTCCTATCCATGGACAAAGACTAGGATCACTAAGTTTGGGGAAGGAACTGTCACCCACTCATTTCTTGTAATGCCAGAGTGTACATACCCCCTCTTGGGAAGAGATCTTCTCCAGAAATTACAAGCCATCATCTCTTTCAAAAACAGTTCAGCTGAGCTCTCCTTCAGTACAAATCCCTTGGCAATCCTCCTTACTTGTCCCTTATTAGAAGAGTATTTACTTACCACAGAGGTGGTGCTGCTGGCCCCAAGCCCATATTTGTGAGAATTTAAAGAAAAAATACCAGGAGTATGGGCAGAAACTAACCTACCAGGATTAGAGGCCCACAGACCCCCCCATTATTGTCCAGCTAACTAGCACTGCCACCCCAATCAGAGTCCGACAATACCCAATAAGCTTTAAGGCTAAGAAAGGCATTGCAGTCCATATCAAAAGGCTCCTGGACACAGGTATTCTAGTCCCCTGCCATTCGGCCTGGAACACCCCTCTTCTCCTGGTCCAAAAACCTGGGCCTGATGATTTCCAGCTGGTGCAAGATATTCGAGAAGTAAATAAAAGAATTGAAACAATCCACCCTACTGTGCCTAATCCATATATGCTCTTGAGCCTGTTACCTCCCAGCCAGCAGGCCTACACCATTTTGGACTTAAAGGATGCCTTCTTTTCACTTTCCCTGGCCACGGTAAGTCAACCCATCTTTGCTTTTGAATGGACTGACCCAGAAGGGGGGTTCTCTGGACAACTAGCCTGGGCTCGGTTGCCTCAGGGTTTCAAAAACTCCCCCACCCTATTCGATGAGGTCTTAAGTCAGGATCTGGCTCATTTTAGACAAAAGCATCCAGACATAACCCTCTTACAATATGTAGATGACCTCCTACTGGCAGCTAGTAACCTGTCAGAGTGCAAAAAGGCAACCGAAAACTTGTTACAGGAAATAGCCTGCCAGTGATCCTCTCAACTCCGATGGCAATAAAAGTTGCGGAAAAATGACACTGGATTCATCACACCCAGAACAAAAAGGCAGCCCCGGACCAGTTCCCCCAAAAATGGACCATCCAGCGAACCGAAAATCCACCAAAGATAAGACTCTCCAAACATCCCTCTGGGTCCTTCTGATAACCCTGACGGGGTCGTGAGTAAGAGCCCTCACCAGGTTATGAACTATACCTGGGAACTCACTAGAACGGTAGATGGGATCTTGGTCACTAAGACCACCACTCCATCCCAGCCGATTCTGCAATTTGACCTTTGTCGATTGCTTGGGAATCAATGGAACTCTTATCAGAGAAGTCAGAGGATGGGGGTGCATATCCAGTGGGGAGGGCCAACTGTTATTCGAAAATATGGGTGTGGCACTCTCCCCCAAGAAAGGAGTTTACAGCATATTAACCATTATGCCTGTCCCAAAGAGGGAAGTCCGGAGTGTCGGGGGAAGACGAGTACTATTACCTCAAATGCAGTTGTGAGACACTCACAAGATGGACTGCCCGAGACCCGTTCATAGCCTTAACAAGGGCCCCAACCCCCAATCCCAACAGTTGCACCCAAGGCACTTATGATCCAGTTATTATTACAGTCCATTCTTGGCATACCCAAGTCTGGGACAGTGGAAGAACTTTGGGGTTTAGATTGTATGTCACGGGTTATGATGCCGGTGTCAGTTTTACAATCCAGAGATTCCTTCCCTGTATGCCAGAAAACCCCAAAGGACATAATCGGGTTCTCAATCCTGGCATAAAACCAGTACAGCCCCCCAGATCCAGGGCCCCATCTCTGGCAGACCCTAGCACAGAGGCTACCCCAAACCCCCAAATAAACTCCTCTCCCCCTCCCAGAAACTTCTGCTAAACATGTTGAACTCTGTCTTTCAGTTCATAAATCAAACCAATCCATTTATTACTGAAGATTGTTGGCTTTGCCTAAACCCTGAACCCCCTTATTATATTTGGGATAGGAGTTAATGTTTCCCTAGGTCTCACAGAAACTCATATCAGAAACCTCTCAGCACAGGAAGCACAAAACCAGCATCTAGGTAAATGGGGACAGGAACCAAAACTCACTCTAGGAGATCTCCAAGGCCAGGGAACCTGTATCTATTCCGAAGATTTTAATCTAGCAAAATCCCCCTACAGTAGCTCTTGCGGACTCCTCTAGAGGACATTTTGACGTCAACCCCAGAAGGATGGGACCGCCTCCTTATAGCCCACGACAGTACTTGGTTTGCCTGTACATCTGGCATCACCCCCTATATAACTCCCCCAGTTATGGCCACTGAAAGGGAGTTCCGTGTTTTAATTCATATTATTCCTCAAGTATATTATTATTCTGGGGAAGGAGGTAGGGAGCATTTAAAAATCACTCACCGAGCTATCAAGCCCCAATCTTGGTACCCCTCCTTATTGGGCTGGGCATCGCAGAATCAACTGCAATAGGAACTTCAGCCCACATCACTGGGGACCAAAATTTTAAAACCCTTAGCAAACAGGGTTTGATCTAGATCTTAGTGAATTAGAAAGCTCCATTAGTCGATTAAAAAATTCCTTGAATTCGCTAGCTGAAATTGTCCTCCAAAATCGTAGGGGCTTAGACCTCCTATTTCTAAAGCAAGGGGTATTATGCATGGCTCTCTGGGAAGCTTGCTGCTTCTACACCAACCACTCGGGAATAATTAGAAATAGTCTATCTCTAGTCCTTAGCAGGTTATGAGAGCAGGAAGAATGCTGAAAAAGTGAAACCAACTGGTATAAAAACTTATTTTCCTGGTCCCCATGGTTAACCACACTCTTGTCCGCCATAGCAGGACCCCTAATTCTTATATCGCTAGACCTAATATTTGGACCCTGTGTAATCAACTGTATAACCTCATTGGTACAAAAAAGATACAAGCTGTCAAACTATTAGTCCTCAAAACACAATATCACCAGATTTATAATCAAATGAAAAAACGATGATTTGATTCTCTCAAAAAAACCATTGGGGAATGGGGAGGGACAGAAACAGGAACTATAAATCAGGCCCCACCACACGACAAGTCCCCAAAACAACTAGGGCAGAAAGTTCCCAAAAGCTAAAACTGAATCAATTTATCAAATCAATAAAACAAAGGGTAGGAAACGGAAGGAACAGGATGTAGTTTGGCATGAGCTAACAGCATTTTTCTGCTTCTGTGGTCAAGCTTGCTTGCTCTCAGCTATGAACCAAGATATGGTTTTAGCCTTTATAAGCTAACTCTGAGAATCTATCGGGGCTGCTCTCTGAGTCTCTTCTCGGAGGTTTCTGAGGCAGTCGCCAACCGGCTAATAAAGACTCCCGGTTGGCTTGCAGTTTAAATTGTGTGGTCTCTCTTTCAGTACACCCCATAACAGTCATTATGGAAATGTAAAGAAAATCCACTATGAGATACCACTATGCACTAATTTAGAATTATTAAATAATAATAATTATTATAGTATTGATTTTTAAAAGCTAGCAATGTCAGATGCTGGAGAGGATGAAGACCAACTAGAAATCCCAGATATTGCTCATGGAAATGCAGAATGATATCACCACTTTGAGAAAGAGTTTGGCAATTTCTTATAAAATTAAGCATCTACTTACCATAGGGCCCAGCAATTCCACATCAAGGTATTTACCCAAAAGAAATGAAAATATAGCTCAAAATAAAACCTAACATAAATGTATATGGTAGCTTTATTCATAATTACCAAAAACTTGCAAATATTCTTCAACTGGTAGTGAATAAACAAATTGCTTTATATCTATTCCATAGATATAAAATGAATGATTGACTACTTATCAATACAAAGGAACAAAGTATTCATATATGCAACAATTTGCATGAATCTCAATAGCATTATGCAAAGTGAAAGAAGCCAGACCCAAAGACTACCTATTTTATGATTGTATTTACATGATTTTCTGGCTGAAGCAAAATTTTAGGATATATTTTGGAGATTGAATCACATTCTCCACAAAAGCCATGTTCAGGACTCAATCCCTGGTCCTGTGAGTGTGAACCCGTCATAAATAAGATCTCTTCAAGCTGTTACTTCAATTAAGATATGATACAACTGAATCAGGTTGGACTTTAATCCAGATTACTCAAATCCTTCATAAGAAGATTGAAAGTCAGAGAGAGAAGCCACCAGGAGCAGCCAGAAGCTAGAAGTCAAGACCTGGGATCTGGAAGAGAAAGGAAAAGAGTCTACTATGTGCATTCCCATGTGATAGAAAAACCAAGGAACCCCCAGAAATTACTGGCAACACAGAAGACACTTCCCAGGAGGAAGTGAGCCTTCTAGCCTTGGAATTATTTCTGTTGTTAAGCCAACCCATTGTATTGTATTTGTTTTAATAGCTAGGAAACTAAAACAAGGGAAAACAGATGCAATTTTGTTGAGGCTAGGGTTTGGGTAAGGAGATTCAACATAAAATCATGAAGGAAGTGTTGGGGTAATGACTGTTCTATACCTTGGGTGTGGTGGTGGTTACATGACTGTGATTGTTAAAATTTATAGACATGAACACCTCAAATTAGAAAACTTTACTGTGTGTAAGTTATACTTCATTGGGTTTCAATTTTAAAATGTGATGGCCTACATTAAATGAAGTAGACATTAATTTATGCCTGAACCCAGCATAACAGACAAAGAGAGCAAAAGGCTTAAAGAATTGGTTATACTAGAGTCTACTGTATAAGCCTGGAAAAACTCATCACTTGCCTTATTCCTCAGTAGACCTAGAAGAACACTCTGTTTACCAAAATGATAAGGATTGTTCTATGGTGGAAGACACAAGCATCGTTGAGAAGTTCAGAGTTAGAGATAATAGGATACAAAAATAGCATTGGACAGCATTTAAAGATATAAAGGTGACAGCCATCACCTTTAATTATTACCATATGAGCAAAATTGTTCTTTTATGTCATGGTCAATAAGCTGCCTGGGAATCTGACCCTTGGAGATCTCTGGAAATAGTTAATGGACTATAGTGTTTTAGAGCAAGATAGATGATTAGTCACAAAGTGTATTTCTTAATATATATCATTAAAAGCTATCAGAATGGTCAGTAGACTGAGTTCATTAACTCCAATAGGAAATCACCTTCCATTGTCTCAGTTCCATAAAATTGCCATCCATTGCCTAGTTTCCAGAGCTGAGTCAGTTATGAAATTCACTACTCACTGACTAAATGAGAGCCTGGTTTGCCATAACGAAGGACCCTGAAGTACCTGGACAAATGATACAGTAGAGATTGCCTGATTCTTTTACCAAAGGGACCTCATAAAATTTTTCTTAGTTAGCTTTACTGGAGGGAAGGAAGAATACCAAATCGATGAAAGGATGTTAGATACAGGGTTGTATGCTGAGTTGATGCTGATACCTGAAAAATAAAGCACACTTGTTGTGGAGTGGAAGCATATGGGTGTCAAGTAATCATGTATGGAGTCCTGGCCCTGTTGGCATCATAGTGAGTCCACCAGATCCATGAATATATTGAGTATTAAATTTCCCAGTTCCCAAATATATATTTGGAATAGACAGAGTTAGCAGTTGTTAGAAACCTCACACTGATTCTTTGATCATTAGGGAAAGATCTATTAAGTAGGAATGGCCAAGGGGAAGTTAGTGAACCACCTTTCCCCCTTGACTTTGGCTAATGTAATAAATAAAAATCAATATTGTTTGGTAAAATGAATGATAGCAATTAGAGCTCCTCTCATAGACATAAAGGGTGCAAAGGCAGATGTGGTAGTCATGTTTATGTCTCCATTCATTTTATTCATTTCACCAATATGGCCCTGAAGACTTGATGGAGGGTGGTGAATGATAGCACAGTACCCAACATATTAATAATCACAATCACAGCTGCTGTATTGGCTGTAGTAACTTTACTAGAGCAGATTAACCCAGATTCTGGTACATGGTATGCTGCAATGGATTTGGTAATTTTATTCTTTTCAAGAACCCAGTAAGAAGGAGGGTCAGGAGGAGTTTTCTTTCCTATTAAATGGACAGTTATGTACATTCATAATCTTGGCCAAAAAATATGTTTATTCTCCAGCTTTCTTTCACAATAAATCAACAAAGTCACTAGAATATTTTGAGCAGCATTTTGAATTTCTAATTTTCTTCTTCTCCTATCCTTTCTTCCCCTGATGACTATATTGGGATTATATATATATATATTTGTATCTCTAAACAATGCATATTTTATTTGATTTTTAGCTTTATGAAATAGTATCATAATTTGTGTATGTATTGCTTTTTTCATTTAGAATTTTACTTGAAAGTTTTATTTCTGTTGTGTATATTTACATTCTTATAATAATTCACTGTGTGGATATACCACAGGGTTTTTTGTACACTTTCTTGTCAACGGGTATTTGGCTTATATCTAGCTTTTTTTTTTTTTTTTTTTGCTTTTATAAGTAGTGCTGCTATGCACATATCTCCTGGTTCCCATGTGTGAGAGATTCTATGGGGGATATATGTAGGAGAGGAATTGTGGAGTTGTAGGGAGTGTGTATGTTCTATTTTATAAGATAATACTAAATGAGTGTTTAGTGGCTTGTTTGAATTTACACTCCAAACACAGTTTATGTGAATTCTCATCTTCTATATGCTTGCTAACACTTTTATAATCAAATTTCTCTGTTGTTTCCAGTATAGGGGGTGTAAGAACATATATTTAATTGAAGGCATACTTTTCTTCTCTTTAATTACTGAAGTAGTTAATTGGCCATTTCTGATTCCTCTCATAAAATGGCTTTGATTGCTCTTATTTATGTTATTTGTCTTTTTAAAACATTGATTCCAATAAATATTCTGGATATCAGTGATTTCACATCCTAAGTGGTTATAAAAAACTTCCAGCATGTGTTTGTTTGGCTTTTCACATGCATATTTATTTCACATACATATTTAATTATCTGTTGTGGATGTAAAGAGATAATCTTATATCATATTCAGCCACATTGCTAAACATAGTATTAATTTTTGTAGATTCACTTGGATTGTTTTTAATTGATTTATTTTTTATCCATTTCTCCCATTAGAATGTAAACTCTCAGAGTCAGACATAATGCTTATTATTCTTCAATATAGTATTCCCAGTTCATAGCAGAGTGCTTGAGACAATCAGTAAGTATGTATTGATTGAATGACCAAGTGATTTAGACCTACTATCTATAGAGATCTGTAAATTAAAATAGAAATTATTGGCTTAGTCCTTTAGTCAAAAGATTTTGTGTATAGAGTAACAAACCAGGTGCTTCAGAAAAAAATGTTAGAGTTGAATACGATGTGGCTTTCTACCCTCTAGTCATGTTCATAGCCACAAATTCCATTCTTTAACAATTAAACCAATAAAACCATAATTTAGTCTACCTTGAGCAATAGACTAAATATTATTTTAAATATTTGTGTTGTATTTAAGACATTTCTCAGTATTTGCTTCACTTTATGGTATATTTATCATGTAAAAACAACTTTAATGCAGCATCTCCTGGAAAATATTTGAAACATCTACATTTAACTATATTTGAACTTTAGGAAAATTTGTCACATGTTCTAATTCCATGAATCACATACATTGGACATTTTCAGACCTGCTAATGGTTAACAACAGAACTTTGAAATTATTCTCTTTATTGATACTAAGATGTGGAAAGTGCATTAGCCCCATTAAACAGCAAATTAATTTTGCTTTTAGAAACATGGGATAGCATCATCTTTTCCTTGAAAATTTTAAAGAGCTCTTCAATGTATTTTGCTCAAAACTCAATTCAGTTTTTATGTGAGTAACCAGAAAGAACTAGGAATAATGCCAAATGCGATGAGATAGAAAGTTAAAGAACATAGAGCAGATGGAGAATTTTCCTTGATAGAACTTCTAATGTTATGTGAGCATGACAGACCAATTCAGTAAAAATGCTTTATTAGGGATCATACCTGCCAGGTTGCTCTACTTACTAAAATTCTTCCCTTGTTTATCACAGTCCATAATAATAACTACCAAGCTGAATTATACAGATTTATTTTCATAATCTTCATAGAAAACTGTATAAGTGAATGCCTTTTTATTATTATCTGAGCACAAAATTTTTAGGAATTGTATTGATCACAAAACTGAATCCAACCAGGTATACAGCCCTTAATCTTGCCTCTTAAGTTTATCATACACTAATTTAAGTTAATGTTTACATTTGTGTTTTAATATTTTTTCATCCATGTTATAGCTATCCATATTTGGGGGTTTGATAAAACTGTTATATATTAAAGCAAGATTATCTGTTAAAAATAAAACTAATTTATTTAAATATAATATTAATTGATTTGCTTTGGAAGAGTTATTTAAAAGAGGGCAGAAAAAAGAGAGTAACAAGTATGTTTAAAACAAAGGTCATTTTCAGTAAACTTAGCATTTATCATATGCTTAAAAAAATAAATTCTTCCCAATTTTTAATAAATTGTGATGAAACTTGTCACCTGCATTAAGATGATCTCAGATTGAGTGTGCCATTGAATTATATGTGTACATATACATATACATATGTATCTCTTCTTTGTCTCTGCCTGGATCCCCCCTTCATTTTCCTTCTCTTTGCCTCTGCAAAGCATAAAGAGACACAAGAATGACTCTGAGATAAAGATGTACAGACTGTAAGTCCTTCAATAGCAAGCTATGTCAGATTACACTTAAAAATATTCTTCCTTAGGCTAACACTTTCGATGTTTTTAATGCTAAGCCAATCCACTAAAGAAGTCTCCCTCAGGTTTTAAAGTTATCAAATAGCAGGTCTAGGGTTGGAATCCAGGACTTCAAGATCAAAACTTCTTGCTCTTTGCCACTACATTTTGATTGGCATAAAAAGGACAGGATGGGTTTTTGAGTGATTCTAGAGATTAATTGCCAGCTTTTGCTAATCAATTGAGTGTGGAAGAGAAAGAAATTGTAGTTGTCAAAGAAAGCACTTAGAGAAAGGAAAGGAAGGAAATTGAAGAAATCAAAGAAAATTCTAGTACAGGAATTTATCAGTGAAGCTTTGGTCAGGAAATAGAAAACATGCCAAGTATTATAACTGATGCAATATAATAGAGGCGATTGATTACACAGATTTTGGAGGCTGAAAGAATAAAAGGAAACACTAAGAATATGATTGCAGGAAGCTACTATCCCTTGAGCTGAGGTAACCAAGGGAAGAAGTCACTTTTATCAGAACCTAGCAGCTCAGAAGGGCTCCATGGATTTGGGGCTCAGACGGTTGAGAAGTAAACATTACTTACTGCTACTAGGGGCACAACAAAGCAGGTTCTCTGAGCGTAGAGATGATAGAATCATTTGCTGCCAGGACGATGTTGAAAGCAGTTGCAAACAGATGACAGAAGAAAGCCCCTTCTTTCTTCCTGCATGCTAATCTGCTTGTATTGCCTTGTATGGATACTTAAAGAAAGTGATAAAGGAGAAATTTAAATTTGCAGACTTCGGAAAAAAGGTAGATTTTCAGCTGTAACATAAAGCCTACATAACTAGCACAATTATGTAAGGCTACAATGGTGTTGCTGAGGGGGTCGATAATAAATTCAGGCTTGAGCCAGTTTGATTTAAGGCATTTGTGAGACACACAGGTAGAACCCAAGTAATTGGATTGTTTTATCTGTTAGCACAAGGGAAATGTCTGATCAGAGCAACTGATTTCATTCATTCATTTATTCCTTTATTCACTAAATATGCCACTGACATATAGGGATAGTAGAACCTGAGCAGATTAATAGCATCCAGATAAATAAGAAATACTGAGAAAAGAGCCAAGGATATAAATCCTAGGATTTTCATTTGTAAGGCAATCTTAAGAGGCTCAGGATATTTGCCACTTACCAGATATTTGACCTTAGCTCCTTGGCCTTTCTGTTCCTCGGTTTCCTTTTTCTGTAAAATGAGGATAATAATATTTGCCTCATAGGATTGTTGTGAGGATTAAGAGAATCAATAGCAGATGCTTAGAACAGTGCCAAGAATATTATGTGTCCAATCAATATTAATTTTTATTGTACTTACAAGAACTTCCTAAAAGGATGAGTCAGCAAAGAATTTATTCCAAATATTGTCAGAGAAAAAATTGGAATTGAGATATATGTATTGAATCTGTACAGCAGAGATTATTTTTATTATTTTTGCTCCTGTGTGTGGCTTGGCTGCTCAGGCTGTACACCACACAACTCACAGATACCATTTACAGAAGACACCTTACAATGTGGCAGCCAAAATAATTCTCCACTTGCATAAAAGTATAAAACTTGTTTGCTGCATAAATGAAACTAAATGTCACTCAAGGCTTTTTGGCATTGTATCAGTTGCTTTCTGTTTTATAGGTGGGAAAATCAAGGGCAAGGAAAATGGTAAGGAAGGAATGCAGTCAAATTCAATTATGTGTAAGCTTTAAACTTGAATTAGACACAGTTTCATTAAAATGCTAGACTAAGAAGTAATGTTGCATTAATTCAGCTTTTTGTTAATGCAATGATTTGGGAAAAATCATGAAGATTTAACAAAGGTGATATTTTGACTGAAAATAAAGAAAATGCAATGTGAGGGTTAATGAGTTGATACTGAGTTTCAAAACACTAGAATCTGAGTTTAGAATTTCAAACTTCAGTCTGTTTTACAATCTACATTCTTACAAAAGGAATAGCTTGGTACATATTTAGAGTGAAATTCACTTTACTTATACTTTCTTGTTAGTTTTGAGAGCTATACTTGCATTACTCAATTATTGCATCTTCCATAGCTTTGCTGCAGAGAGAAATATAAATAAAATGATCTAAAATATTACCAAATTCACATATCTTTCACATGACAAAACTGTGAAAGCTTTTACCTATTAAGTTGTTTATGTATGTGATATTGTACATTCAGAAATAACTTTTTTGAATTTCCAATCTCAAACTCATCTTCAGTCACCTAATATGATGTCCTTTTATTCCAACTATTTGGCAGGAAACTATCTGAACTGATAGTATGCTTCAACTTGTCAAGAAATGTCTGAGTAACAAGATAAATAGAAGACAGTTTATGGTTAATAGATGTAAGTTCCAGTGTTGCCTCTGATGGATCCATCTTTATCAGAATGAAATTAAAACTGGGCCAAATTTTGAAGTATATTAGAAAAATAATGGCTTCTGGCTTAGTTCTTGTCATTATTTGCTTTAAAAAGGGAAATTTTATAAACAACTGGGAAAGGGAGTAAGGAATCACAATGATTGTCTGTACAGTACTCAGAAAGGGGAGATTCAGGTCAAAATGCAATTTACCTTCCCCAGTCCCTCCCCCAGAATGGGGAACCTAGAGATTTCACTTTCCTTGAAATCTCATCATAATTAAAGAGATTCTTTTAACAAATAATTTACAGATTGAATCTGTTCAAATATTTAAACATCTTGAAATTCATGTTATACAGATCCTGGGGATAAGGTTGATTTCCATCTACTATAATTAGGGTCACTGCATGGAGGAAATCATTAACATTGTTTCATGTCATTTACTAAATTATATATATACATATAATGATCAGAATTAGAAGTGAACATTTATACTCTGATTTTCTGTCTTCATTCAGCATATATTAAACAACTTTGAATGTTAAATTTTACTAGCAGTTGTGATATTTTCATTTTTTAACTGTGTATTAGTTAGGGTTCTCTAGAGAAACAGAATCAACAGGGAACACTT
>PVIY010022211.1:0-41188 GCA_004026745.1 Myrmecophaga tridactyla | reverse complement strand
GCCTGGGCGGGGCAGGATGAAGGCCTGAATGGGATGGGCGGGGCCGAGAGAAGCCTGGGCGGGGCCAGTTGCTAGCCCCAAGCCGCTAGCCCTACACCGCCTGGCTCACGGCCCGCCGCCCCGCCAGCACGGTGGGACACCTTGGCATCTTGACCGGGCCGCAGCTGTTCTCGCTGAACAAGGAGGAGCTGAAGAAGGTGTGCGGCGAGGAGGGCGTGCGCGTGTACAGCCAGCTCAGCGTGCAAAAGGCCGTCCTGGAGGTGAGCCGCGGGCGGAAGTGGGGGGGTGTCGGGGATCCCTTCCGGGGCCGCCCGGGAGCCCTTGCTGAGGCTGCTCCGCTCCCTAGAAGCAGCAAGGCGGGTCGGAGCTGGAGGAGCTCATGAACAAGTTCCATTCCAAGAGCCAGAGGAGGACCGAGGAGGACAGTTAGGCGCCCCACAGAGCCGGGCAGGCCACGTGTTGCAGGCCGTGTCATCTGTATGTATTGTGTGCCGAGGATGCAGATGGAGCGTGGCATGGGGGAGAGCCGTGGTGGGCTGGGGACCAAGTTGCCCACATGCCCCGTGACTCAGCCTGACCTCTGCCCAGCCAGGCCCAGCAGCTCATTTTCCCCAGCCCAGCCTGGCCAGGGCCCCCTGCACCCAACAAGGCTGACCACAGCCAAACCCACGCCTCGGAGGCAGCCCCCCACCCCCACCCCGAGGCTGAGCTGTGGCCCTCAGCGACGCCACCCCAGGAGTCAGGAGGCCTAGGCCTTGCCTCCTTCCACCGTGGAATCCCTGACCCACAATTCCCACGCCCTGTGGCCGCTTGCTTCGCCCGCCAGCCCAGCCCTGCACGCAGCTGCACGTGCCTGCACCCGGGACCAGCCGTATGCCAGGAGCACAGCGTGCTCCAGAGCTGCCCAGTGCCCCGGGGCTCTGAGTGTCCAGCCCACATCTGTGGCCCCCAGATACTGCCCACGATATCTGCCCCAGCACAGAGCCCTGCACCCGAGGGGGATGCCGCGCCCCAGGGGTGGTGCTGTAATCCCTCACGCTTTCAAGGGGCATGGATGGACTTGGAAACACGCTCATGCTACACTGGCCTCGGCCCCTCCCTGCACAGCCCAGGAAGAAACTGCTGACCCAGGCAGTGGCCCTGCTCACCCTCGTGGAGCCGGCGCGAGTGTGTCTTGGGGCCCTGAACTCTGAGGGTCATGCTCAGAGAGCAGCAGTGACGGCCGTGCAGAGACCGCGTGTTATTAAACCCATTGCCTCCCAGCAGCCCCGTGTCTCTGTCCTGGGGGAGCCCACCTGAAACAGCTCCTCTGTCAGAGCAGGGGCCAAGGCCTTTACAAGTAAGGCCCCTTGCCCTCTGGCCTCGGAGGAGCCCTGCCCCTACACACCCGTCGGGGCCCCAGGACATTCCAGCGCAGCAGGCCCGACCGGGAGCAGAGCCGGGTCTGCGAGAGCCTGGGGCGCCTGTGAGTCAGAGGGCAAGGTTGAAACCAGATTTAGAGGCTTAGCCCCAAGCTGGCGGCAACGCCCAGCAGGAGAGTGGGAGGCAGGGGGGGCGCTTGGGGGCGGCAACGGTGCAGGCGTGAGCAGAGGGGCCCTGACAGGCCCCCCCAGCGGGGCACCTGCCACCCAGCCAGCACCCGCCTGCCAGAGCCCACCCAGACCCCCGTCCCAGGGCCTTGGGCACCTCTGCCGGTAGTACCGCATACTGGGGGGTGGTGCCCGCGGGCGCCCCGGCACCTGGCAGAGTCAGGGGAGTCTAGCCTGTGTGTCCCGAGGCAGCTGGTGACCCCCACCTAGTGGGGGGCCACTGGAGGATCCAGTCCTGGGGTTGGCACCTGCTGGCCAGAGGCGATTGCGGGGAACATGGGCGTGGGGGGCTGGCTCTGCCAGGGTGGGCACACAGCACAGCTGGTGGGCACACGGCACGGCTGGTGGGCACTCGCGGAGCAGACTCCTGGTTGAGTGAAGCTGGGGCATCTGGGACCCCAGTACTCTCTGCACCCCAACCCACCCCCCAGGTCAGAAGAGGGGTGTCTGCTCCCCCACACCCTGGAGCTCCAGCTGCCCTGACAGCGCCTCCTCAGGCCAGCCGAGGGCTGCACTGGGCCAGGTGGCTGGGCGGAGCCCGTCCCCAGCCCGGCTGCCCCCGCGGGGCTCCCACTGCTTTCACCCTGTGCTGGGTGGGCAGCTCCCACCACTCCCCCGCCGGCTGGCCGTTTCGGCTCCTCTTTTGAGCCCCACGCCCTCCCTGCTCAGCTGTTGTGGCCCTTCCACAGGCCGACACCTGCTCAGGGCCCCTCCTGCTCCCACTTTCCTGGATGGCCCCCAGCCCCAGATGAGGTGCAGGGGGGTGTCACATTCCCTGAGGGAGCCCAGCTGAGGTCACTGGGAGGTGCAGGCATCCTAGCACGTCCCCAGGATGAGGGTCAGTGGGAAGGGACGAGGCCTGACAGTGCCTAGCCTCGGGAGGGGGGCGGGGCGCAGAGCTTCCTGGGCAGCTGGGCTGGTCCACCCTGCCCCTCCCCTCGGACGGGGTGGCCACGGGCTTGGCGCCAGGCCAGCGGGTCCTGCTGGGGCCAGGGCGGCATCTGCATCCCCTCATTCCCCACTCCTCTACCCCGCAGCTGGCCTGGGGCTTCACCTGGAGGCAGGGGGAGCGGCCCATGCCGCCCAGGTAACGGCTTCTCTCAACAGATTTTCATTACAAACTATTCAACTTTCCTGGAGATCTTCAGAACAGCAGGGCGGTGAGAGGTCCCCACAGCCTCGGAACGGGCACCAGGGCCCCTGGGGCCCACAGGTAGCCATGCCCAGGGCGGAACAGAGGCCCACCTGCCACCTGGGGAGGCAGGTGCCACCACTTGGGGAAGACAGCGCAGGTGTGATCTAGCCCGTGGCCCAGCGTGGCTGCCTCCTGCAGTCTGGCTGTCCTCGGCCCTGCGAGCCAGGCGTCAGGGCCCCTGGGCCGCCCTCCACATTCCCTGGAAGAAGGCCCCCCATGAGCTGCGGCCATTGGGGCCCTTCTCTCTAAAGCAGCCAAGGGACCCCAGCACGGCCGGGACAAGCGGCACCGCAGCTGGCCCAAGAAACCGGCTCAGAAGGAGTCGGGAGGCAGCCCTGGCCAGGGGCCCTTTCCCAATGCTGGTGGCCCTTTCCTGGGAACTGGGAGCCCTTCCCCAGAGCTGGGGGCCCTTTCCCAGAGCTGGCAGCCCTTTCCCTGGAGCCGGGGGCCCTTTCCCTAGAGCTGGGGACTCTTTCCCTGTAGTTGGGAATCCTTTAACAGAGCTAGTGGCCCTTTCCCGGGAGCTGGGGGCCAGAGGCGTCAGGGGCTCCTCATGGCCGCGCCTGCGTCTGCAGGAGCCAAGTGCGCTGTCCCGGCGAGTCCAGACCACAGCCACCGGCAGGTCCAGGTCCGAGAGGCAACCCGACCCCGGGCCCAGCAGCCCCTGAGGCTGTTGCTCGGTGCTGCCCTCCCCGCCACGGGGCAGCACCTCCCTAAGAAGCGCCCTGACCCGCCACGGGCTGGCCTCACGATTTGCAAAAGTGTAAAACAATGCCGCTGTTTGCACTATTTCTGTTTTGTTCTGGAGAAAGAATCATTCTTTGTCAATGTGTTGCTCTGTATGTGTTGGTGGCCAGGTCCCCAAAATGCCACCAGGCGCCATGCTTGGAGTCACGGTGGAGCCTGAGCGTGTGTGGGGCGGGCGGGGGCGCGGGGGGCCACAGGAGCCCGGGGCGGGGCAGCGCTCTCGCAAGTTCCTGAAACAGACAATAAAGGGATCTGCAGCTGGTCTTCCTGGAAGGGAGTTTCCTGGTGGGGTCACCTGAGCCAGCAGAGAATTGCGTGGGTGGAGGCACCTCTCACCCTCCTGGTTGTTTCCAAATAGTCGATACGTACGTGCTTACGTTTTCAAAGTTTTATTTTCCAATACAGTAAATATTCACAGAATTCCACAGACACAAAAGTGCTTTGAGACCCTCAAAAGTTTTCACACCTGTCAGGTGACCAGGTAGAGACTATCCAGGTGACAGTGTTTCCCTTTACCTGAGCCCTTGTGTTCCCGGAAAGCCGGGAGGTTAAGAAATCCCCTACCTTTGTGTTGGGTGAACCTCTGGCTGCACACACCTGCCCCCACCTGCCCGCAGCCTCGGGGCAGTTCCCGAGCCCTGGTCTCCCAGGGGCAGTGGCCGGCCAGCCCCGCACAGCCCACTCGTGGCGCACAGAGCACGAGCTGCCGGTCCCTAGGGCTCCGTCACCAGATTTGGTGGCGCCACAGGACCCCCGCCCTGCAGCCCCTCCCGGAGGGCTGGCTGCTCCAGCACCCGGCGCCCGCTGCCCACTCTGTCCGCCCCCTCCCCACGCTACCCTCTGCACCCTCATCCCCTCCTCAACTGGGAGGACCCCAGGGAGATCCCCACAGAGCCCCGACCTGTGCGCCCCAGCCCTGGGCGCCTCCCACAGGACCCCCAGAGCCGATGAAATAGGGGATATGAAGTCTCTTTGGGCGGGGCAGGGAGGGGTCTAAGGGGACTAAGCACACAGGTGGAGCAACGGGGAGCGAGCAAAGGCTGGCAACCCAGCAGCCACAGAGCAAGCCCCAAGGTAACTATTGCGCAGGGCCACGTGCACCCCCAGATGCACTCCTGGTCCCACAACAGGTGCCCGCTTTCCCCACGCCCATCAGGGTGGTTGACGTGGCAGCTGCTACCTGCCCGCAGGAGGGGCACACCCAGCACCTCGCGCCCCTACCTGCGGGCACCTCCCCCTCTCGCAGCCGCCGCCGCCTTCTTTCCTGGAGCAGCTTCATCCGCACACAGGCCACCCCGCATCCATCAGCCTCACAGGTACTCCTGAGGGAGCTGCTTTTACCACGTGGTGGACAGTGGGAGCCCCCAAGCCCTCGGACCCCCCCGGCCTTCTCCCTGATCTGTGACCTTGCAGACACCCACCCACCGTGCGTCAGCTCCCCCCAGCACCCCCAGGACCCACCTCCGGCAACGGAGAAATTAGGGTGTAGGGGACAGTGACGGTGGCTGCACCAGGCAGACAGCCTCCTTGCTTCCTGGCCCGCGGGAGAAGACGCGGGGAGACGCCTGACAGCTCTGGCCTGGGCCCAGCTGCTTCCACCTGTGTCCCTGTGATGTAAAAACCCTGTGGCTGAGCCTCACTTGTACCCGTATCCTGGTTTTCAACTTTGGAGTCTGATCACTAAAGACGGACCCTGACGGTGATTTATGAAGGGTCAGGTCAGCCCAGGACTGCCCCACCCCACCCCACGTTTGAAGTTCTGTGGACAGAAGAAGCTCTGTGGGAGCAGAGCGGGCCGCCTGCAGCGCGGCAGCTGGACCGCAGCGCCCACTCCACACACCTCACAGCACACATGCGTCCCCACGTCCTGTAACCAGGCGCCGTGCCAGCCTGTGCGCGCTTGACAATCAGATCACCTCTAATCGCGGCCCCTGGCTCACGCCCATCACCCCCATTATCCCTATTACCCCCATTACCCCATTACCCCCATTACCTTCATTACCCCATTACCCCATTACCCCCACTACCCCCATTACCCCGTTACCCCCATTACCCCATTGCCCCCATTACCCCATTATCCATTACCCTCATTACCCCCATTATCCCATTACCCCATTACCCTCAATACTCTCATTACCCTAACCCGCCTACCTCCTGGGGCCGCAGAACCACCAGGGCCCCTGCAGTGCAGGCGACGGGTCGGGCCGTGGCGGCTGCCCTGTTCGCCTGGTGACAGGCGCCTCCAAGGGCACATGGCTGAGCTTTGGGCATCTGAGGACCCCCTGGGAACATGGTCTCGGAGCAGAAGAGTTGAGCAGGTGCCCGCCCCGACTGCCCGCACCCAGGCCCTAAGGCCCTGCCCGGCTCCCCTGCGCGCAGCCCCCATGGTCCGGTTTCTTCCTGAGATAAAGCTGTGGCTGCACCCCGTCATTTGCCTCGTTCTTGGTGACGTTGCCTTTCAGCTCCCTTCGTGAACTCCCGCCTGGGTCACTGCCACCTCCTTGCCCAGCTCAGGCCTCTCCCCCGGCTATCCCCCTCCGTCACAGCTTCTGGCAAAAGCCAGGCAAGTCCACCTGTCCCTCCACCACCCACCAGCTCAGGCAGGGCTCACTCCAGCCACGCCCGGGCTCTCTGGCCCACGCCCACCCTCTTGCCCTCGGCCGCCACCCCAACCTGGTGGCCTGGCTTCCTCCAAATCCCCATGACAGAGGCAGGCGGTCTGCAGCCCCCATCCCAGGCGTCTGCCCACCTAACCTGTCCCTCCCTGCCACCCGACTCCTGGCCTGCCAGGGGCGCCCTGAATCCCCCCACCCCCCACCCACTGGAGGCCAGAGCAAGCACAGATGACTATGCTTCCTCCAGGGCTGGCCACCAGCTCTCTCAACCTGGCCGCCTCCCTCTTCCCCTTGTGGCTGCCCTGGGCAAGGTCAGCAGTGACCAAGGGGCCGAGGTCACACTAGCCCCGCCCCCGGCTCTGAGAGCATCACCGGGTGTAAAGCTTTGGCCACCCTCCCACCTCCTCCACCACCTGGGGAGCCTCCAGATCCCAGCTTCCAGTGCCCCCAGCCCAGCATCACTCAGAGGGGCCTCCCCAGCCTGGCCCATGACCATGGGACCCATTGGTTACTGGATGGGCCCCTGCACTCCCCCAGTTCAGCTCTTGGCTTTGACCCCTCCCCCAACAGCCTGACCCAGGCCCTAGCAGCTCCCCCGCCCCACCGGCTAACCCTTTGGGCCACTCCCACCTGTGTCCACTCCATCTGGCCCCTCTGTCCCCCACAGCCATGCTCCAGCACCCCAAAGCCTGCAGGACACACGGTGAGGAGAGCTCCCTGTGAACTTCAGTAAGGACTTACCAATAGGAGACTCTCCCCACGCTGGCCCCATGAAGGGCTGCCCATGGGCACGGGGAGGGGCTCCAACACCTCCTTAGATGTCCTCTGGGTCATCTTTCCCAAGGAGGTCTCAGGAGACTTGAGGTCCGTCCCAGGCAGGCAGGCACCATATGCAGTGACCTGCTCCCCATACAGAGGGGCCTCCCGGGCCCGTATACCCACAGGAGGACAGCAGGGGTCAACATGGGCTCTCAACACAGGAGGCAGGGAGAGCCTTTAGAAGCTCTGCCAGACCCACCACTCCTCTGCTCGCTGCTCCCCACACCAGGAAAAAGGTTAGTTACATCCTGTAGGGCGCTAAATGTCCCCCAGGGGGGGCCCTGGCTTAAGCCCCTGAGCTTGCAGGGAGGCTCAAGGCTCCAGCCCCAGGGCCTTTGCACTGGCTGTGCCTGGCAGCCCCCAGCGTGTCTCTCCCTCCCTCAGGTGCTTATCTTAGCTCCCATGCCCCCTTCTCCGAGAAGCCCTCCCTGACTCCCACTGCACCCCTCTAGGCTTTGTCTCATAGTCTGCTTCATCCATGGGGCCTCTTGTTCACACTCCCCATGTTGGCCCAGGAAGACAGGCCTGGGGCCCGGCACCCAGAGTGGACCGCAGAAGGGTCCTTGGGGTTCTGCCAGCCCCCCACCACCTGGGCTGCCCGGAGCCGAGACTGGTAAGTGTCAGGTGGCAGCACAGAGGGCTGGGCCCGGACTGGCGGTGCTGAGCCCCACCCCTGGGACCCGGGGCACCCCCCACACACACACCCCTGGCTCCTCAGGACCCAGGTCAGAACTGTCAGGATGGTTCCAGGCTCTGTCCCCCGAGCCCCTTGCCCCCCACCCCGTTCCGGCTCCTTCTTGTGAACTTGAGGCCTTGGCTTTCCTCCCAAACTTAAATCTCAAAAGCTGTTTTTGTTTTTTTTTTCAATATTTTACACCAAAATAATGAGTAATAGAAAAAATTAGATAAAATGGACTTCTGCAAAACTAAAAACTTTTCTGACCCAAAGAACATCATCAAAAAATAAAGACAGCCTAGAAATGCAAGAAAATATTTGGCAACCACAGGGGTTTAATATCCTGACTACATCAAGAACTCCCACAGCTCCGCAATGAAAAGACAAACAGCCCAGTGTGAAACTGGCCAAGGCTGTGAACAGGCTTTTCTACAAGGACGGCACAAATGGCAGGACCACTGGCCATGAGAGGAATGCAAACTGGCCGGTGGCTACGCCTTGCCACCCCAGGAGGGTATTATTTAAGAGCCGTTAAGTCGCTGGTGTTGGGGGAGGCGGGCGGGGCGCGTGGCACAAGGGACGGCGTGCGGAGGGCGACGCCTTGCCGGTGCACATACAACAACACGTCAGGGCCACGGGTCAGCCACGGAAGGGCGTGCAGGGCTGACACACCCACCGCTGGGGAACCCCGAAGACGTCGTGCTGAGCGAACAAGCCAGGCGCAAAAGGACAGGAACTGTGGGATTTCTCTAATGTGAGGTATTAGAACAAGCAAGTTTGTAGAGACAGAAAGCAGATTGGTGGTTGCGGGGGGTGGGGTGGGGGGGGGAATGCTAAATGAGTGTCAGTTTAGTTGGGGTGACGCAAACACTCTGGAGATAGTGGTCATAGTTACACAGCATTGTCACTGTGTGTATATATATATAATTTTATTTTGATAACATATATGCAACACAAAATTTCCTCTTTTAATCACTTTCAAGTATATAACTCAGTGGCGTCCATTACATTCAGCACACCCATTACCAAGGCTTTTCCACCACCCCAAACAGGAGCCCTGCACCCACTCAGCCTCCCTCTCCCGCCCCGCTGCCCTGCTCGTCTCATCTTTCGTATTTGCATATTCAAGTTATTTCAAATAAGTGAAGTCGTACAATATTTATCTTATTGGGCTGGCTTAATTTCAAACAACATGATGTCTTCATCTAACATTAGGCTTGTTTGTTTTAACTTTCTTTTTACTGTATAATATAACATATACACAAAGCAAAGTAAGAAAAACGCAATAATTTTCAAAGCACTCTTCAACAAGCGGTTACAGGATAGAGTTCATCATGAGCTCCATTCCTCCAGCTCAGGTTTTTCCTTCTTACTGCTCCCAAGCACTGGAGGCTACAAGGAATATTAACATAGTGATTCAGCAGCCATACTCATGTGTTAAATCCTATTTCCCTGTTATAGCTCCTCCCTCTCCCAGTTTCTAGGGATCTTTGGGCAATGCCTGTACTGACGTTTTCATGTTGAGAAGGGGTGTCCACACTAAAGGATAGGGTGATGAAATTAAGTGGGAATCCTGGAGAGGCTGGTCCCTCTGGGTTTCAGGATTTATCTTGTCAATTTATCTTAATGTCAAGGAATTGTCCACTTGAAATGGTTGAAACGATTTTGATGTCATGTATATTTTACCACAACTATAAACTAAGCGAAAAAAGCTGGCCTTTCAAAGTTATGGTCTCTGGCTGCATTGAAAAAACCTCTTTGGACGTGAGGATAGGTGAAGTTTGATGCTCGTTTTGGATGGGCAGGGTGCTGTGTGAAGATGTCTCAGTAAATAAAACTGCTTTTTAAAAAACCTGTTTGGAAATGCAAGTAAGTTATTCGTGCCTTCTGGGTTCTGGGGTGGCTCCTTTTCCTGAGGCAGAAGGGCCCTGATGAGCCCCCCAGCTGAGCTGTCCATGGGGACCGGGCCCCTGAGGAGGTGGGTGGGTGTCCTTGCGGCCCTCTGCCTGCGCTGCACTAACCTGAGGCTTTTAGGACAAGGTCGCGAGGGTGCGCTCAGGGGTCGCAGCTCGACCTGTGGCTGGGGGACCCGCGCCCTCTCCCGCCCCTTCACTCAAGCAGGACAATGCGCAGCTTTCCAGGGCCCAGTGGGTCAGCCTGACTCCAGGTCAAGCCGGGGCCGCATCCCCTCTTCTTCCTGGACCCTCGGGGGCAGCAGCATGCGCCCCGCACCTTTCCAGGCTCCGGGCTCCACCTCGGAGGCGCCCCCGCGTGGGTTTTCCATTTCGGGGGTGGGGGGGGCGACTAAAGGCTTTTAACCCAAAGTCGCTGGGATGTGTGGCTAAACCAGGAAAAAAACATCCTCCGCCTCCACCTCCAATCCAGACAGAAACCAATCTAAGATGCATAAAAGGCCCGAACACAGACGCTAATACTAAAACTTTCTAGAAGAAACCACAGGAACGCATTTTTGCCACTTTAGAGTAAGCAAAGATTTCTATGGGAAGACATAAAAAGTTTGAACCATAAAATTAAAATCTGATAAACTGAACTCTACCCAAATTAAAAGCTTCTGCGCATCAGAGACACTGTTAAAATAAAAGGCAAGCTACAGACTGGGAGAGAACATTTGCAATAGGTACACATCTGACAAAAGACAAGTCTCCAGAGTCCATAAAGAGTTCCTACAAAGCAATAATACATAACACCACCCCACAAAAAGAAAAGCCCCCCATGAGGGACTCTGCATATCCATGCCCTAAGGACACTTCTGAGCTTGGCAGGGCGTGTTGAGACAGTCCCAGAGGCAGGGTGCCCAGAGCCCAGGCAGGAGGCCCCCGCCATGACCACCAGGCAAGGGGAGCCTCTCTGGAACAAAGCCGGGGCCCGTGGGTCGCACCCCCCACACCAGGCACCCGCGCCCCTCAGCGATGGGCAGCAGCTCCAGGGCCAGCCAGCCAAAAGCCAGTTTCACCATTGGGGACCGGGGCGAGCCCGGGGAGCCTGGAAAGCAGCGAAGGTTCGGAAACGCCCGCCCGCCCGCCCGGTGGCTGGAGAAGGGCTCACTGCAAAGAATGGCCCCTGCGGGACAGGCACGATTCCAGACGCCCCTAGTTTTGCTGGACGAGCCTGACGGGCGCCTGCCCACCCCCAACGGCGAGCTGAGCGCCGTCCCCGATCGGTGGGAACCGGGCTTTGGGGCCCGTCGTTCCTGCAGGCCTCGGGCTGCCCCTGGGCAGCCCTACTGGGGCCGCCGTCGGGCCTCCTGTCGCCCCTCGTCCCCGCGCTTGGGTCTTCCCCGCCCGCCGCCGACGCAGGGTCCGCGGGCTCCAGAGGTCCGGGCCTCGCGGTGCGCTGCGCGGAAGAGGATGCGCGCGCCGGGCTCCGGTGGCGGGCACGGGGTCAGCCGCCGCGTCCTGCCGCATTTCAAAAGCGAGAAGCCTCAGGGGCCGCGCCCCAGGCCCCGCCGCTGCGCCACCCCAGCCAGCGCCGCGGACGCCCCGTCGGAACCGCCCGGGGGCGGGGCGGGGCTACCTCCCGGGGCGGGGCCTCGCCCGGGGGGCGCACCGATTGGCCGGCCCCGAGGGCAGCCCGCGGTGCATTGTGGGCCCGCGCTCGCTCCCGCCGTCCGCGCCATGTCCGGCTCCCCGGTAAAGCGACCGAGGATGGAGTCGGCGCTGGAACAGCTCAAGCAGTTCACCACCGTGGTGGCCGACACGGGCGACTTCCAGGGTGAGGCCTGGCGCGCGGCGCGGCGGCCCCGGCCCAGGCGGCTCCGGTCCCGGCGGCCCCGGTCCCGGCTCGCGGACTCGGCGGCGGGACCCGGGGCGGAGCCAATGGGTCGGACGGTCGGTCTTGCGGCGGCCTGAGGGGGCCGGGAGGGCGGACGGACAGACTGCCGTGGAGGGGCGGGGAGGGGCCGGGAGAGCGGACGGACAGACGGCGGAGAAGGGGACGGGGGACAGACGGACAGACGACCGTGGAGGGGGCGGGGGACGGACGGACAGACAGCCGAGAAGGGGGCGGAGGACGGCGGACCGACGGCCGTGGAGGAAGCCCCGCTGCCCCGTGAGGCCCGTCCGGGCTGCGGAGTTGAGGCGGCTGGGGTTCCGCGGCTGGGGTTCCGCGGCACCCTGTGCGGTTTTAGTCAGGTGACTGTCCGCAGGGGGACGCGTGAGGCAGACCCGGGCCTTGGCGCTGTCCCCATGGGCCCGGGATGCGGGTCTCAGGCCGCTCTGAGGCCTCCTGGGCTCACACCCGCCCGACGTGCGGAGCTGCGTGCTGTTCCCGCTGTCGCCCCTGCCCCGGCCCGCGAGCGCGGTCCCGACGCTCTGGGTGCGGCCCTCAGCGGAGGGGCTGGGGGTGGGCGAGCCTGTGTTTTGCTGACCACAACGGGGTTCAGGGTACCCCTGAAGGGCGCAACGCGGAAGGGGAGTTGCGTTGGCCGAGCTGCCTTGGCTTCCTCCTTTTCTGCTTCCTCACGGTGACTTGAGAAACCGGCCGCGCCCTCCTTGGGAGCGGGGCGGAGGCCGCGGGTCTCGGAGAGTGAGTAAGCACTTTCGTGGCCCAGCGCGCCGGAGGCTGTCCCGCGGCTGCAGCCCGCACCTCGGGGGCCCGCAGTGGGCCTGAGAAGCCTGACGCTTTCCGGCTGGCGTTTTCCCTTCTCAGCACCGAGAGTGGTTTGCAGCCCTGTCTCGGTGGACCGAGCCGGGTCTGTGCCGAACCTGCAGGTCCTGGCGCTGAGAGCAGCAGGTGCCCGGCTCTCTCACACCTCCCAGCAGCAGCGCGGCCAGCACTAGCCCTGTATTTCCAAAGGCCATCCCCGGGGGGATGTTTTTCTTTTTTTCATATCTGTTTGGAAGTCTAAACCCAAGTACTGATATTTTTAATTTTTAAATTATTATTATTATTATTATTTTGCACGGGCAGGCTCCAGGAATCGAACCTGAGTCTCCTGTATGGCAGGCAAGAATCCTACCACTGAGCCACTGTTGCCTGCCCTTTTAAAATTTTTCAATGAATATTAACAACTTTATAAAAACAGTCACTGACAATGTATTAAGTAATCATAAATACATGCATATTTGAGTAATGCATATTATATTCTAAAATATAGCATATATTTAAATATATTTAAGTGATTCATTTGACTTTGGGATCTACATTTTGTGAAATGAAAGTTTTTAACTCTGAACTCTTTGGATATACAATAAAAGCTGGGGGTCCTCTCCCAGAAAAACCTGTCCCCCAGTTTTGCGTTCAGTCTAAGGGCCCCGACGCTGAGGCCCATCTGTTGACTCCAGGACCAAGTGACAGCTTTTAAAAATTAACTTTCTTAAAGTAGGAAAAAATCATTTTTTTAAACAGCTTGATTAAGATATGATTCACATACCATATTCACTCATATAGAGTGAGCAGTTCAGTGTTTTTTTAAATTTTTATTTTACTTTTTAGTTGCAGTAAGATATATATAACAAAAATCATTTCCGCTATTTTTAGGTGAACAGTTCTGTGACGTTAATTAAGGTAGCTTACTCATTTTGATTGCCCAGCTTGTGGGCTCCCACAAATACACACAGCCGTGTAAGGACTGTCCTGCCAAGCTTGTTACCCTGAAATAATCCTAGAGTCCCTGAAGGTGTGAGCCAGTGCATGGGCTAGTTGTAAGCCCTTGCACCCGATCCCCTGTGCCAGCCTCTCGTGGGGCTGTGGTTTGTGTGGGGGCCAGGAGTTGTCTTCACACTCTCCGCCTGTGTGCTGCACGCGTGTGCACACAGCCTCCTGTGCGGCCTCATAACATGAG
This sequence comes from Myrmecophaga tridactyla, assembly GCA_004026745.1. Classification (NCBI taxonomy): domain Eukaryota; kingdom Metazoa; phylum Chordata; class Mammalia; order Pilosa; family Myrmecophagidae; genus Myrmecophaga; species Myrmecophaga tridactyla. Next base: position 27,744 of record PVIY010022211.1, on the reverse strand, counting down.
GATGTGTATAGCCAGCACCCCCAGGTCGAGAAGTGCCACCCCGCAGAGGCCCCCGTGCTGGGCCGCCACCCTCTCCCCACCTCCGGCAGCCGCGCATCCTTTCCCACCACTCTGCGCTGTGTCAGGAAAGCACACTTCGTCAGGTGAACGCAGCAGCCAAGCAGATCCTCCCATGACGTGGTGCAGTGCTCCGTGGGCAGTGCAGGAAGTCGCTTCTGTGTGCCTCACCCCGGGCGTCCTTTGGGGCGATGAAGCGCTGGAGCATTCCTTGAATTCACAGTTTGGTTACCTAAGGAGGAAGTGCTGTGATGAGCCACAGCTGGTTTTAAAGAAGGAAAACAGTGGTGCGAGGAGACCTGCCCCTTGCTGCCCATTCTAACTTCCCTGTCATGCCCCTGGCCTGAAAGAGTCAGTTACTGCAGGGTGGGGGGTTTGAACTCTGTCTCTTCCTCTTGGTTGCGTCATTTTATCGTTGTGCAAACAGCTGCTTTTCTTTGTCAAACTTGAGTGATTTGAAAGGAAAAGTGAATGAAATATGGCTGGATCCTGATCTCGGAAGTAAGTTATTGACTCTGGTTAAGTGTTGATATTGGAACCTCCTTGATTTCTGGATGGAACCAAACTGCTTTTACTGACTTCCAAAATTACATCCCCAGCCATCGACGAGTACAAGCCCCAGGATGCCACCACAAACCCCTCGCTGATCCTGGCTGCCGCGCAGATGCCCGCCTACCAGGACCTGGTAGAGGAGGCCGTGGCCTACGGGAAGAAGCTGGGCGGGTGAGTGGCCCCAGAGTGCTGTGAGAGCGTACCCAGCCTCCAGGGCACCGGTCCTGCTGGGCAGGCTTCCTACCTGAATTTTAGCTCCCGAGGTCTCTCAGCCAAGGAAAGAAAGTCGGTTCTTGATGTTTATTTCCCTCAGCTTTATCAAGGTCTTGTTTGTATGTAGTAAACTCCACCCCTTTTGGGTTTATGCCCTGTGCGCACCAGCCCAGCCTACACGTGATACGATGACAGCTCCCCAGGAGTGGGTCCCCACCAATTTCCTTTTTCTTCCGTCCTTTTGTTATTCCCAACAGCTGGGTTGAAGAAAGCACCCCCCACATAGGGGCACAGCAGTTTGCAGCCATGCTGCCATGGGTACAGTCTAATTCCAGGTGGTCCTTGGCACCTGTCTGCAGTCAGCCCCAGCCCACCCCACCCCCTAGGCCTTCCTGGCTCCTTGCGGCCTTTCCTAGGTGCCACTGTATGGCCCATTGGCTGGGAGGCAGTGAAGGCCTCGGGTCCAGGGTAGGAGCCAGCCTGGCGATCTTTCACTTCCTGGCCACGCAGCTGGCACCCCCAGCCGATGGGCCGTGGTGGAAGGAACATGCAGTGCTCCACTCTGGGTCAGGCCAGGTTCTGGGGTCACACCCCCATCTTGTCTGGCACTGCTTTTCCTCCTCCCATGGCTGTGCTGTGTTTCCCATTGTGTTGAGGCGTCGGAGGGCGAGGCCGAGCCTTGGTGCTGCCAGTGGACTCCCAGGCAGCTGCTGCTCTTACATTCAGCCAGACCCGGCGTCCCCACCTGGGACCCACGGGTCAGGGCCCTTCCATGTCCAGCTGGTCTGGAGTGGCTATACTTCACCCCGTAGGCAATCCTAGGAGGCGGAGAAGATCTTTTGCTTACTGCTAAATTTTTATTTTTAAATGATTGCAAACTTACAGAACAGTTGCAAAAATAATATGAAACCATTCAGTTTCTACAACTTCTCTAAGAAAGAAATATATAAATAAAGTAGAAAAATAGTGATATGTAACCAAGACAGGAAACTGTAGTGTACCCTCCACCCAGATATCCAGACTTAGCCACTTTGACGTTTTTGCCATGGTACAGTATCATTCTGCCTGTTTATTTATTTATGTTCTGGACACTAGGACGTAGGGTGTATGCGTTGGACTCTTGGAACCCTATTTCTGCCGTGGACATTTCTAAGAACAGCGTAAGAAACATCACTACATAACCACTTGAAGTGCAGCTTTCAAATTCAAGAAATTGAACACTGATGTAAAGCCTACAGTCTATATTCTCTTGTTTTCAATTGGTCTAATAATGTCCTGGGCATTCCCCCCTCCTCTGTTAGATCCATTTGGTATCGTGTATTGCATTCATTTTCATTATCTTTCTTTTATATGGAAACACATACACAGTGTCAGACGTCCCACCTCACCCGCTCCCAGCACACGATTCAGAGGCCGCATTGGCTCCTGAACTTTCCCACTGTCCCAGACGGAAACCCTGTACCCATTAAGCATGAACTCCCCCTTCCCCCACCCCTGGTAACCTGTCTTCTCTTTTCTCTCTGAACTTGTATATTATACTTGTTTCATATAGGTGGGATTGTAGCTGACTTATTTCACTGGCGAGGTTCCTCCGTGTTGTTGTGCGGCTCAGTGCTGGGCTCTAGTTTGTGGCTGCATAGCGTCCGCTGTACAGATAGGCCACGCTTTGTCTAGCCACTCACCAGCTGGTGCTTGGGCTGTGTCAACTGTTGGGCTATTGTGAATTATGCTGCAGTGGACATTGGTGTACAAGCACGTTTGAGTCCCTGCTTTCAGTTCTTCTGTGCAATTACGTAGAAGTGGAATTGCCAGGTCATGAGGTGGGTCTGTGGATGACCTCCTGACGAACCACCAGCTGCTTCCACAGCAGCTCCCACTTTACACTCCTGCTGACAGCGTACAAGGGATCCTGTTTCTTCCACATCCTTGCCAACACTTAGTGTTTTCAGGTTTTTTAAAATAATAGCCATCCTCATGGTATCTTACTGTGCTTTTCATTTGATGATCTTGAAATAACTTCAAACTCACAGAAAAGTTGCAGAAATAAAACAATACAAGCTATAGAATTCCAAAATATCCCCTCACCCAATATCCAGATTTACCAACTTTTGATATTTTGTAACATGTATTACATCATTTTTTCTATCATCCATCCATCCATCCATCCACCTGTCTTGTCCATCTGTCGACTCAACGTCTGAGAGTAGATTGTAGATGTCAGCCTCTAACAGCGCTTCCAGGCTCACTTCCTGAGATCAAGGTCAGTCTTAGGACCTCTTTATATTTTGTTTGTCATTTTCAGGAAATATGACTCTTTCCAGTTGTATTCTTATTCTTTTTTTTTACACTTTTTATTTTTATTTTTATTTTTTTTACATGGGCAGGCACCGGGAACCGAACCTGGGTCCTCTGGCATGGCAGGCAAGCGTTCTTGCCGCTGAGCCACCGTGGCCCTGTATTCTTATTCTTAAAGGAATTAAAGAGTAGGGTCATTTATTCAGGATACAATACTATTGGGTTTTGCATTCACCCTTTTAGTTACCTTTACTGCTTATCTTTATTTCTGCACACTACTCCAAGCCACTCTCCTCTCTTTTCCTTTCAACCTGCAGCACTCCCTTTAAAATGTCTTGGGGGGCAGGTCTTTTGTTTTCTGTTTACCTGTGGATGTCTTAAAGTCTCCCTCATTTTGGAAGGACAGTTTTGCTGAATAAAGAATTTTTCGCTAATTGTTTTCTCTTTTAGTCCCTTAAATATATGTTTAGTACCTTAGTATATACTGTTTTCTTCTTGCCTCCAGGGTTTCTGATGAGAAATTGGCACTTAGTCTTATTGCAGTTCTCTCTTTTATTTCTTTGGTATGCTGTGTGGAGGGGTCACATTTCATTCTTTTCCATGTGAATATCCCATTATCTATTGCAGTTCTCTTGTATATGACAAATCGTTTTTCTCTTGCTGCTTTCCTAATTCTCATCTTTGGCATTTAACATTCTAATTAGTATGTGTCTCAGAGTAGGTCTGTTAGGATTTTTTCTGCTTGGAGTATATTTTATTTCTTGGACATGCATATGTATGTCTTCCATAACAGTTGGGAAATTTGGGGCCATAATTTCCTCAGATATTCTTTCTGCCCCTTTTCTCTTCTCTTTCCAGGGCACCCATGATATAAATGTTGTGTACTTTGTGCTGTCACTCAGACTCCTGAGACACTGCTTGGTTTTTCCTGTTCTTTTCTCTGTCTCTGTCTGACTGTGTGATTTGATCACCCTGTTTTCTAGTCCACTGATTCTTCTGCCTGCTCACATCTGCTGTTCTGTGCCTCCAGGGTATTTTTAATCTCTATTATTGTGTTTTTCATCCTCATAATTTGTTATGTTTCTTTCTTTTCTTTTTACTGAATGCTGTATGGCGGGGGTCGCATTCTTTTTCCATGTGAGTATCCCTGCATTGCCGCACCACTTGTTGAATTTTTGTTTGGTTGGTTTTTATTTGTTTGGTTGCTTGCTTGTTTGTTTGGGAAGTGCATGGGCCAGGAATTGAACCCAGGTGTCCTGCATGGCAGGCAAGAATTCTACCACTGAGCTACCCTTGCACCCCCATATGTTTCTTTTTAAAACTCTCTAATTCTTCTTTTTTATCACAGAATAGTCTTTTTTTTTTTAAGGGAGTATGTCATTTATTGGCTCTTTGTTCCCCCTTCACTGGTCATGTGCTTGACTCTTAGGACAGTGGGCACAGCGCTGCAAGGGGTCATCCCCAGATCTGTGATCACCAGGTCCATGGCCCCTGCTTGGGGGTTGTCATATCATAGACAGGATTCAGCAGCCTTAGGGGTGGGTGGATCTGCCAGTTAGCCAGGGCTACGTGTTCTGCCCACTCACACAGCACATCACCTGGGTCCTCTAAATCATTGCAGACAAGGTGTCAGTCTGCACGTGCTCACAGAACTTGCACAGCAGACCAGCGTGGGCACGTTAGGGCTCAAGCAGCAGGGCCAGCTGTGCGGTCCTGACCTGTGACATCACAGACCCACTGGCCAGGAGCGCAGCAGCTCCCAGTAGCACTTTAGAAACCTCTGGGAGCACACAGGATACTGCAGGAGTCAGCAGGGAGGAATAGGGACCCCAGCACGGACTAGAGAACGTAGTGTGTGCCTTCCCTCCAGCTGTGGCAAGCTGTCCACCACTGCCGCCCGAAACTGCCGGCGTTTGGCCCAAATCTCCTGAAGAATTTGTGATATCAGAGATGGGCACCCATAAACCAGGGTTATAGCTTCATCACTGATCTTAAGAGCAGAGGGTGAAATTGCTTCAGCTACAAGCACAGTCCTCTCTTGCACATACCAGTCAGCGGCTGCTCGAAGTTCTGGCTTGGCCTCCTCTTTGTGCTTGGAGCTGCTGAGGCCTGTGATCGCCTTGTGAAGGAATGTGATGGCATTGCATGCTCGCTGGCAGAGCATGGCACTGAGTCAGGAAGCTGATGTCCGGTTTTAGCTTACTCAGTGCATCCCTCGAGAGTCTTCGTGGGTAGGTGTTGTGTGACCCTGCACACCTGCTGCCGGGCACCAAGCAGGGCGGTACACCTGGCACTGGAGCTGCGGCCAGGCCCTGGGAGCACTGCAGGCTGAGCCACGCCTTGCTGGGTGGATCACAGAGGACGGGATGCTTGTGTGCTGGGTCAGAGAGCTTTGTCGGCCGTTTTGGGGTAGGTGAGAGAAGGGACTGCTTTTGGATCCGTAATCCTTTCGTGTAGGAACCTGTTGTCGTGCTGGTTTCTTACAAGCCTTCTCAGGGCTGCAGGGTCCTCAGCCTGTGCACAGGGAGAGGTTCACCCCTGAGGGGGTTCTGCGCTTGAGCAGGCCTGAGGAGGTGGCCCTCCTCGTTCCCCTGTCCTTGCCTGTTTCAGGCCGCTCTGCCCCCTGCTTGGCCTGCCGCTCAGCACAAAGTTCAGCTGTACTCCATCCAGCTGGGCTCTTCTGCCAGTCCCCAGGGCTTCTCAGGTTGGCCTTGACATCGTCGATAAAGCAGACCAGTTTATGGTTCTGCTGTTTCTTCTGCTACTGTTTCTTTTCCCTCCGAAGCTGTAGCTTCTCTTTTGGGTCAGCTGCCTCCCACCTGCCCCCGGCTGGGAAGAAAGGTTCACCTTCACCCTGGATCCTGAGTCCCTGCGAACAGCCCAGCAACGGCAGCCATCCCTCTCTGCCCAGGCTCCAGTTGTCACCGTCTTTTTTTTTTTTAATTTTTATTGCTAAAACAACATACGACACAAATATTCTTAACATACAGACATTCCGTGCATGGTGTGCAGTCAGTGGCTCACCGTCATCACATAGTATATTCACCACGGTCATGGCCAGGCTCAGGTGTCAGCTTGGCCAGGTGGTGGTACCTGTTTTTCTGGTTGGGCAGGTGCTGGTCTGGCTGTTGCGATGAGGACATTTCATAGAATTAAATCATGATCATGGCTGCATCCACAGGTGATTGCATTTGTAATCAGCCAAGGGGAGTGTCTTCTGCAATGAGTGATGCTTAATCTAATCACCGGAAGCCTTTTAAGGAGGATTCAGAAGAGACAGGCTCTCTTCCTGCTTTGGTCGGCGAGCCTCTCCTATGGAGTTCATCCAGACCCTCCATCGGAATCGTCGGCTTCACAGCCTGCCCTAAGGATTTTGGACTCTGTGTTCCCATGGTTACATGAGGCACTTTATATTTTATATCTACAGATGTTTCTTGTTGACTCTGTTTCTGTAGAGAACTAACACGATCACCATGATCATTTCTTAGAGCATGTGCATCACTCCAGAAAAAGAAATCAAAAAGAAAAACCTCACACATACCATACCCCTTATCCCCCCTCTCATTGACCACTAGTATTTCAATCTCTACTCAATTTATTTTAACATTTGTTCCCCCTATTATTTATTTATTTCTAATCCATATTTTTTACTTATCTGTCCATATCATAGATAAAAGGAAAACACAAGGTTTTCACAATCACGGTCACATTGTAAATTGTTATGCAGTCATCTTCAAGAAACATGGCTACTGGAACATAGCTCTGCAGTTTCAGGCACTTCCCTCTAGCCTCTCTAATACATCTTAAACAAAAAAGGGGATATCTATTTAATGCATAAGAATAACCTCCAGGATAACCTCTCAACTGTTTGAAATCTCTCAGCCATTGACACTTTGTCTCATTTCTCTCTTCCCCCTTTTGGTCGAGAAGGTTTTCTCAATCCCTTGATGCTGAGTCTCAGCTCATTCTAGGATTTCTGTCCCACGTTGCCAGGAAGGTCCACACCCCTGGGAGTCATGTCCCACATAGACAGGGGAGGGCGGTAAGTTGACTTGCCATGTCAGCTGAGTGAGAGGCCACATCTGAGCAACAAAAGAGGTTCTCTTGGGGGTGACTCTTAGGCCTAATTTTAAGTAGGCTTAGCCTGTCCTTTGCAGGGATAAATTTCATATGAACAAACCCCAAGATTGACAGTTCGGCCTGTTGATTTGGCTGCACTGCTTGTGAGAATATCAGGAGTTCTCCACATGGGGAAGATGCATTTTCCCCCCTTTCTCCCCATTCCCTCAACGGGACTTTGCAAATACTTCTTTATTCACAGTTCAAATCATTCTGGGATTAATCGGACATCATATCCAGTTGTCTTCTTAAAAACCTTTTATCTGGTATCCATATTTTCCTTCATCCAGTTGAACTGACTTAGGAGATTTGTTTGAACTCTGTTTTCCTCTGCAGTTTTTAGTTTGTTGCATTGATGGAACCATGTCTTCTGGTTTGGGTGGCTTGCACTTTGGCTTAATGTCTGGGCTTTTGATTATTTCAATGTACTAGCTCTGCAAGTGCGTGTCCCCTCTTCCCAGGGTTATTGTTGACTGGTGTAATGTTAAGGTTCTTTGATGTTTTAGGACAGCTTACCCTGGACCTTTAGGGCAGCCCGGTTTGTTCAGATCCTCTCAGGACTTGGGTGCCTATTCCTTGGTCTGGACGTGTGCTGCACTGTTCTTCTTTTGGCTGGGTGCACATTGTGGGTGGTGTGTGACAAGCTCGGGCTCTCGGCCCTCCCTCCCTCAGGGGGTCTGGGGTGGAAACTGGAGGATGGTAATTCTCAGCTGGGGGCTGGAGTTGGGGGCTGGGGCTGCCCAGCGGTGACAGCGTCTCTCTTCCTCTTGTGCTGTCGCTGGGGCTGGTGGTCCAGGGGCTTTGACTCCCTGGAGGCCATGTGGACAGAAGGTCCCCACCCTGCTGCCGTAGCCAAATCAATTGTCATACCAGGAAATGAGCCTGAGGAAGTGTTCCTTGAGGGCAGTGCCAGCCCCAGCATCAAAAGTGGAAGGGGGGGTGTTACTGTGAAGGCCACAGGAGCCAGCCTCGTCCTCGGCGCAGCCCAGGATGCCCTTCCGGGGCCTCTGGTGCCTGCTTCGACCCCTTCTTCATGCCCTCGTACCTGGGCACTTGCTGCAGTTCGCAGGTCAGATCCAGGATGGACCAGGCCAGTGAACTCCCCATTCAGCTTCAGGAAGACCTTGCCCACTGCTTTGGCAGTGCCAGTCGATGCAGGGGTGATGTTCTGGGCAGGCCACGGCCATCACGCCACATTTTCCCGGAGGGCGTGGACAGCGGTCATGGCCCCTCCATGACGCCACCGTTGTCAGGATGACCTTGGCCAGGGTGTGCAGGAAGCACCGCTGGCCACCTTGAGGGAGCCTCACGCTATCCAGCCTTCTCCAGGGCCGTGAGGGCATCGGTGGACCCCCCAGCACGTCCAGCACCCCACACCACATTCGCCGTGGGTGGGATCTCACTCCTGGAAGGCAGTGGTGGGTCCCCACTGAGGTCAGGCAGAATGCATTCATGCGTGGTGGAGAGTTGCAGGCCCAGGTGCCCTGTAGAAAGCCAGAAGAGAGCCTGGCATGGCTTTAGGGTCGCCTTCTTATGTGCAGTTGGATCACCTCCAAGAAAGAGTTTCCTTTCCTCCCTTGCTCCTCTGAGCTCAGAGCTGTTCTGGTTCTTACGCAGACTGTCCTCCCCAGCTCCTAGAATTTGCTGCTTTCCCTCAATCAGGGAGCAAGCCCTGGGCCTGCCCTGCCTTACGGTAGTTCAATTTTCCTTTTTTCTCCCTGGGGCTTTTCTGTCTCAGGTACCTTCCTGTGAAAGTGCCCTGAGTCCAGGTGAGGTCAGCCTTCCACTCAGCTGCTCCCCCAGTTAGAGGCCAGGAGACCCCCTGGTCTCATGTTTCCTGGGGGCCCTTTTGTGGGCTCGCTGACACAGGGCCCCCTGCCTGGGTGGGCTGGGGCTCAGCTAGTGCCGTGAGGGGCTCTGGTTGTGACCACAGCAGAAGGTGCCCGGTCACGCTGCCTCTGGGTGACCCTTAGGCCACATGGCCCAAGGGGGTCCACACTGGTGGTCCGAGTCGCAGATCTCCTACTGTCTCCTTCGTGCTTTTTTCTGATTCAGCATTCGTGGAGCCCTTCCCCAGCCCCTGCCTTCCTCCCATGAGCCAAGCTGTGGCCGCAGTCCTTCTCGCTCTGGAGAGAACCCCTGGGTCCCACAGCATCTTGATGACGCCCCTCTTTGCAGTCTATGTGCATTTCCCTGGTGGCTGAGGTGCTGAGCAGCTCTTCCTCTGCTTACCGGCTATTTGTATCTTTGGAAAAATGTCTTGTCAAGTCTTTTGCCCATTTTTAAATTGGTTGTTTGTCTCTTTGCTATTGAGTTGTAGGATTTCTTTATATATTCTGAATCATAAACCCTTAACAAATATGTGGCTTCCAAATATTTCCTCCCAGTCTTTTTAGCTTGTCTTTTCACTTTTGGGGGGACCGTCCATTGATGTACAAACGTTTTTAATTTTGATGCGGTCCCATTTATCTCTTTTTTCTCTCTCATTCTTTTGGTGTGAATAAATGTAAATTCATTCCTAAAACAAGTTCCCAAAGATGTCCGCTATGTTTTCTTCTAAGGGTTCTGTAGAAGAAATATTTAGATCTTCATTCCACTCTGAGTTGATTTTATATGGTATGAGTATATGGTATGAGGTTGGGTCCACGTTCATTTTTTTGCATATGGAGATTCAATTTTTCCAGTACCATCGGTTGGAGAGACTATTTTTTTCCCTACTGAGCACACTTGGCTCCTTTGTCAAAAATCAGTTGGCTTTAGATGTGAGGGTGTGTCTCTGAACGCTCACTTCTGTTCCACGGGTCTACATCTCTCCCTTGCGCAGTACCAGAGTTTGATTACTGTAGCTTTGTAGTATGTTTTGAGATAGGGAACGTGAGTTCTCCAACATTATAGTTCTTTTTTAAGATGCTTTTGGCTATTTAGGGTTCCTTGCACTTCCACTGAATTCCTTGAATTTAATTAGTTTTTCCATTTCTGCAAAGAGGGCTTTTTTTTTAGCATCTGATTTTAATTTTTGAAATTCTTTCAGACTTGCAGGACAGTTAGAAAAATTATACAAACCCCATAGGACTACTATCCTGTTATGTAGCCCTTGTGCTGTTTCTGGAGCTTTGAGGAAAATAGGTGTTTCTTCCAGTCTTTGCTTCTGTGGGAGGACACAGCTGGGAATGTCTTATTCTCCATTTGATCAAAAAAGAAAAGATCAATTTTGAAAGTGCCAAAGGTGGAAGGAAAGAAATTGACCAAAAATGGAATTTGTTTTGTGGAATCAATTGTATGCGCTTACATTATCTTTCCCCTTGGCTTTCAGACCACAAGAGGAGCAGATAAAGAATGCTATTGATAAACTTTACGTGTTATTTGGAGCAGAAATACTAAAGAAAATCCCTGGCCGCGTGTCCACAGAAGTTGATGCCAGGTACCGTAGCTGGGTTCCCACTTTGCATGGGCTGGTCAGGCAGGCTTGGGGGCTGCGTGGAGGGGGAAGCAGGGGTGGAGCTGCAGGCAGCAGCTGCACAGCGTGGCCTTCTCCACATCACTGTCCCCCTCTGTGGGCTTGGGGTGGCCTCAGAGGTCCTGCAGAGTGGATGTCCTCCATAAGTCCTGCTGGGGAGGGACCACCCCAAGAACAGGCCTTCCCTTCTTCCCACGTCATGGTGTGCCGTGTGGGAGCGCGTGTGTGCAAAGGGCACGTGGAGACCCCTGCTCGTGGTGGGGCTAGGAGGCGGCCTGGGTGGGCGTTTGGCCCCTCTTCTCTGGGCTCCCGGGTGGGCTTGTGCAGATGTCTCTGGCCCCTGGCCAGGCTCTCTTTTGACAAGGATGAGATGGTGGCACGGGCCAGGCGCCTCATCGAGCTCTACCAAGAGGCTGGAATCAGCAAGGACCGAATCCTCATAAAGCTGTCGTCCACATGGGAGGGGATCCAGGCTGGGAAGTAAGTGTCCCCTGTGGGGGCGGCTGTGGGAAACCCTGTGCATGGGCACGCCCCTCCACCCCCACCCCCGCGTGCCACTGCTCCACCTCCCCACAGAAGAGGAGTCCTCAGGTGAAGGCACCAGCATGTTTTGTTTCGTCCCGTCCTCAGTCTTACGGTGCCTGCATAAATTCCAGGCATGCAGTTGTTTTGTACAAAATGCAGTTCAGTGTAAAAATGTAGGAAAAAATACAAGGTAAAATGCCAAGATGTTTTCACTGGGAAGTGGCTGGTGTCCACAGTGTCAGTGCCCAGTCCTGACAGCCGCCTCTTGGCCTCACATCACGCTGCTCGGCCTCACGCTGCTCGGCCTGACGGTGGGTGGCTGGGGGCCAAGCCTCACTTTCAGCCCTTTGGAGCGTGCCTCAGTGTCCTCGTCTGGTCTGCTCACAGGCAGCCCAGCACTGCCTGCTGTAGACAAAGCCCCTCGCCCTTTCACAATCTGCCCTCGTCAGCTGGGCCCCTCCCTGTCCGTGGTGGACACTTGGCCCACCCTGAGCTGTGGTGTAGGTGCTACTGGGGGCGCTTCAAGGACTAGCCAGGCTGTCCCCTGCCACCCCCTCAGTGGCTGCAGCAGGGTGTCCCATCTGTGGCCCCCTCCCCCACAGCTGCAGGACATACCTTGGCTTTGCCCATTGCTCAGGGACCAGCCCCCCAGCCTGACGTGGGCAGGCAGGCACAGGACCCAGACTGGGCTCAGGACCCGTCAGGGCTGCCTCTGGAGGCTGCGGTGAGAGTTCTGCCTGGGACAGTCGTGTGGCTGTTCAGAACCCAGCAGGTACCCTGCCGTGTCCTTCAGGGACAGGGAAGCTGGGGGCCACAGGGCCCTGGAGGATGGGGGCAGGCAGAGGGCACGGAACCACGCTACTTGTAGCCTGGGCAGTGAGGGCTGCGGGGGTTCTCGCTCCAGAGACCACCCATCCCTGCCCCTGGGGTTTGAGGAGAATCCCAGCCCGCTGAGCTCAGCATACACCAGGGTCCCACTGCTGCCCTCCGGTGACCTTGCTAGAGCAACAAGCCCTGACCCCGGCCTGTCTCTGCAGGGAGCTGGAGGAGCGGCACTGCATCCACTGCAACATGACGCTGCTCTTCTCCTTCGCCCAGGCCGTGGCCTGCGCCGAGGCGGGCGTGACGCTCATCTCCCCCTTTGTGGGGCGCATCCTGGACTGGCACGTGGCGAACACGGACAAGAAGGTGTATGAGCCCCTGGAGGACCCCGGTGAGTCTGCCTGAGGGTGGTGGGCCCCAGGGCGGGGGTGGGTGGGCCCCAGGCGCCCTGTGGACACGGCTGTCTCTCCCAGGGGTGAAGAGCGTCACCAAAATCTACAACTACTACAAGAAGTTTGGCTACAAGACCATCGTGATGGGCGCCTCCTTCCGCAACACAGGCGAGATCAAGGCGCTGGCCGGTTGTGACTTCCTCACCATCTCGCCCAAGCTCCTGGGGGAGCTGCTCAAGGACAGCGCCAAGCTCACGCCCACACTCTCGGCCAAGGCGGGTGAGTGGGCACTGTGGGTGGCAGTTCCCTGGGGCTTCTCGAAGGGTGTGGCGGGAAGCCGGGCAGGCAGGTGAGGCTGGGTTTGACACCCTCAGCCCAGGCCAGTGACCTGGAGAAGGTCCACCTGGACGAGAAGGCCTTTCGCTGGCTGCACAACGAGGACCAGATGGCCGTCGAGAAGCTCTCTGATGGGATCCGCAAGTTTGCGGCGGACGCCGTGCGGCTGGAGCGGATGCTAGAGGTGGGTGCTGGTGGGGCCTGGCTGGAGCCCTGCGTCCTGTGGGGGGCCGGGGGCCACGGGAGGACCCAGGCTCAAGCTGCGCTTGCTCCTAGGAGCGGATGTTCAGTGCTGAGAACGGGAAGTAGTGCCAACGCCGTGTCGCCGTCAGTATCCCCTCAGTTGAGTCTAATCACGCCTCGCAGCAAATCCTGCCTTTTGTATCATTCAGAAGAGGGACAGATCACAGACTTCTGATTTTTATGTAAAATTTTGCCTAATGCATTAAAGCAGATACTTTTCTGGGTGACCTCTTAATTCACTGTTCCTTGTACTGAGACATTGAAGAATGGGGCTCATGAGCCCCCAGCAGCCTGCTGGACCAGTGGAGGTGCTGGCCTGGGCCCCACAGGGTCCCCAGGCAGGTTTGGGGTGGGGTTCAAGGGGGGGTCTTACCCTGTGGGCAGCTCTCAGGACTTGGGGTTCAGGCTGTCCCTGGACCCTGGGGTGGAATGGGCCAGGTACTGGGACCCACAGGCCCCTGTGCCCGTCCCCAGCAGCCCAGGTGGTGCCCACATCCTGGGTGGGGGCAGTCCTGACCAAACTCAAGTCCAGGGCCCTGAGATGGCCAGGACAGGCAGCCATTTCTCTGTAGGCCACACACTGCTGCAAACGGCTTGGCATAGAGGGTGGGGCATGGGGGTGCAGTAAAGTACAGGACGCTGGGCCCGCTGAGGAGGCTTCCAGGAGCACAGAACAGGGGATGGGGTGTCAGATTGGGGGCAGTACCAGCTCCTCCCCCTGCCCCAGGCTTGGCCAATGGGGCCTGGCCCTTCTGTCCCCAAGGCTCACCTGCCTCCCTTGCCAGCACCCACCGGTCTCAGGGCCATTCTGTTCAGTTCATGTCAGAAGGTTGTTACCCTTGGGGTTTCCGTCCAGCTTTCGCTCAGGAGCAGGTTTTCACCCACACAGTGTGGGCCAGCTCTGTCCCTCCTACTGCTGAGTGCTGTGTGCACCACCCATCCCACACTGTCCTCTACCCTGGGGCTGCGGCAGCAGGCGCCTGTGTCAGCACAGCCCTCACCTCTTGGGTGGGCATCTTTCCAAGCCCACCCCACGCTGGCTGACCCCCAGGAACTTCTAGGCCCTGCCCAAACCTCCCAAACCATCTGCACAGGGTCAGGTGTGCTTGGCCCATGGCAGCAGCTCCTCGTGCAGGCCCCCAAGGCTCATTCTTAGAAAGTGTGTGTTTGTGCCGAGAACCCCGCCAGGCACCAGTGATAGGAGCTCGCAGGGGTGGCCAGGGGCTCCTGGGCGGGCAGCATGGAAGGGAAGGGCCTGTCAGGATGGGACCCTCCCTTCTAGTTTCATCACCACCAAGGGACCCTCCAGTGTCCAGGAAAAACCAGGCCCAGGTGGGGAGTGGCAGCAGGTCTGGGAAGGTCCGAAGATCGTGAGACAAGGGTCTGAGGCTCCAGCAGGCTGTGGGGGGGCGGGGGTCAGCCCTGTACCCCTGAGCGGACAGTCTGCTTGCAAGCCACGACACCCACCCTACACACACCCACCGCCCCAGCCCCCAGGTCAGCAGGTGCTGTCACCTCCACGTGTACCCACCTCCAGGCCGCCTGAGGCCCTTCACCCCTCATGGTCCGCACAGCCCCGTGGGCAGGACCATGAGCAGCCGGCGCTGTCTTGTGGAGAATGTCAAGTCACCCCTTCACACACACGTTTAATGCTGCACTGGGGGGGCTCCCCACACCCTGACACCACCCGCTGAGGGGACCAGGAGAGACCCCCTGGGCAGTGAGCAAATGGAACGTGGGGCACAGATGCAACAGGAAACAGGGCGGCCCCACCCAAGCCCAACAGGCCCCAGCAGCCAGGGAGGGAGCTGGGCCCGCCCTGCCATTCTCCTCGCGCTGCAGGTTCGCCTCTGTGCCTGGGCAGCCCCACAGGGGCTTGGGAGCTCGAGCTGCCACCACTGGCTGCGCAAGTCCAGGGGTCCGCCTCATTTCCTGGGGGCAGGCGCTCGCTCAGGCCTCAGCCCGGTGACCCCGGCCCCCCCAGCCCCTCCACCCTGGCCCCCCCGCCCCACCTGCCACCGCAGAGGAAGAGCAGGTTCTGCACGGCCGGGACAGTGGAGCTGGCGTTCTGGCCGGTGACCAGGTGGCGGTCCAGTACCACGTGCACAGCGCCGGGCAGGCTGGCTGCAGGCACCATGGGCAGGACTCAGCTGCACCCCCAGCACCCCGCGGTGCCACCCTCCAGGACCCCCACGGGGCCCCAGGGTCCTCAGGACAGAGGGCGCTGGGGAGGCCAGCCGCTGGCCCCCGACCCTGTGCCCAGGGCTCACCACTGAAGCCAGCGCCCGCGTCCTTGACGAAGTCCTCCACAACCAGGGGCAGGCGGGCAAAGCCGGGGGCCCTGACCAGCTCGCACACGGATGGCTGCGAAGGGGCACAAGGGTGAGGGGCGCCAAGGTCGTGCTGTTCCCTCCCACCCCCCACTCACGGGCAGACCCCAAATCAGAGCAGGGGGTCAGGCTCCACAGCAGGGACTAGCGGGCCCCGCCAATGCCCCCAGCATCAGGGCACAGGGGCAACTAGAATAACCAGCGGCCAGGCACCCAGCGGTCAGGTCTGAGCTTCCTTCCACCGTGAAGGAGGCCCTGGGGGGCCCCAGAAGCTGCCCCAACCCTGCCCTTCCTGGGCCCTCTGCAGCCGCCTGTCCTCTCCTGCCCTCAGCCCCTGCCCCACCAGGACGTCCAGTCCAGCCCCTCTGCGGCCAGCGCAGTCCCCACTCGGCAGGCTTGGTGCCCCGCCCTGTCCTTCTGGGTGGATCTGTGCCCTGGAGACCCGCCTCGTGGCTCCCATGTCTTCCCCAGCCTGGCAATCCCGACACCATGTCCAGCCCAGACCACCCTCCCTGGCTCCAGACCCCACATCTGGCCCCCAAGAGCCCCGTCCCACTGCCCCTTCCGCACTCCTGGAGGCAGTCCAACACCCACCTACCCATGCAGAGACCCCCGCAAGCCCTGCACGCCTCAGCCCCCTCCGCCCCCACTCAGACCTCAGCAGCTGCCCGCACTGCAGCCACACGTCGAGCTTTCCCAACCCCCTCCCTGGGCTTCCTGTAAAGCCAGCGCCCTCCCCATCGCCTCCAGGCCCTCCCCAGGCTGCCTCCAGCCCCAGACCTGCTGTCTTGTGGCACCCCAAGTCCACAGCGGGCCCAGGACCGTGGGCTGACCGTATTCACACTGTGGGGGTGGCAGGCTGGGTCCAGCAGTGTCGACCCTCAGCCTCGGGGCCCTTGGCGGTCCACAGTGCAGGACACAGGGGCAACACGGAGACACGTGAGGTGCGCCCAACAGGAGGAGGGTGGGCAGGAAGCCACGGTGCCCCCAGCTGCCCTGCCCCAGGGCGCGGCACTCACCCCCGTCATGCTGTAGCCGCGGAACACCCAGGAGCCGTCCTCACTGGTGGCACAGCAGAGCGCGGCAACGCCATGGCCGATGGCGCAGATGGGCTCTGGGGCGGACGGCCGGGCATGAAGTTAAGCCCCGGCCCCCAGGCCCCCAGCAGGTCTCCCCCTCCCAGGCCCCAGTAAGAACCCCTCCCCACAGGCAGTGGGCCACCCAGCTGCGGCAGCACCCAGGAGGTGCCCTGAGATAGCTGCCCTGAGCTTTGAGGCTGCACAGACGGCGTCCACTGGTTGGGGCCAAGCACCTGGGGCAAAGCGAAGGCTCCCTGGGAATGTCCCCCCTGGACTGCGGTGAGCACGCCCGTGGGCCAGGGAGGGGCGGGGGAGGCACCAGCCCTGAGGGCCAAGGCCAGGCAGCAGGCCAGACAAAGGCAGTTGTGTGCAGCCTCAGGCTTCGGGGTGGGCTGTCCCCTAGTGGGTGACCTGACCAGGTCCGAGCCAAGGCTGCAGGCCCAGCGCCCACTGCTGCTATTCTCCTGCTCGGGTTGGGAACAGAGACTGCACATTCCCACCAGAACGAAGCCAGGGGGCCACAGAGGGCCGGGGTGGGGGGCACCAGAGTGTAGCCACAGGAGCAGTGACAGGACATGGCACGTCCATGAGGGTGACAAGACATGTCCAGCCGGCTGGCGAGAGGACCTGGTGCTTTCAGCACCAGAATCTGCACTCAGTACCTGCAGCGGCCGCCACCCCCACCAAGGTCCATGTGCCCCAAGCTCGCCACCCCAGGCCTTCCAGGGTCCCCGGGGCCACCTACTGCTCTCAGCATGGAAGTGCTGCAGGATGCGGGCCAGAGACCCGCTGCTGGCCAGGTCAGCCAGGGCCCCAGGGCAGCTGGGCACCAGGAGGGCATGGTAGCGGGCACCTGCGGAGAGACAATGCGCAGTGTGTCCATCACCTGGCCAGGCCTGCCCACCAGGCCCACACAGAGGAGCGAGAGTCAAGGGAGGACTGGATGTGGCTCTGGCAGACCCACCCGGCAGGCAGCAGCCCAGCTTCTCTCTGCCCCACTGGCCCGATCCCAGGCGGGGCCTCAGCCCACCCTCTCCCAGGGGCTCAGGAATGCCGGGATCCTGGGCCAAGGGTGGCTATCGGGGCATGCAAGCCGAGCGCCTGACCATCGATGGACTCGAGCCGGGCAGGACTGGCATAGGACTTGAGACGGAAGTCCTGGACCCAGCGTGCATTGCTCTCGTTCACATCCACGAAGTCCATGGTCTTCCCCTGGGGCAGAGGAGACCGGAAGCTGGGATCAGCCCCAGAAACAAGGGACTGCAGCCCCAAGAGTACGCCCGAGGGCACAGTCACCCCGAGGTCAGCAGCAGGAGGAACTCGTCTACCCAGGACATACTGCAGGGGGCAGCCAGCTGCCAGGCCCCCACACACTCAGTGCCATCGGCCCTCACTGGTCCACAGACGCTCTCTGAAAAAGTGGCAGCAGTGCCCACCTCAGAGCACATAGCCTGTAACCCGAACCGTGAGGCCCTTCTCGGCCCCGAAACTCGGCCCGCAGTAGGAGAGACTCCTGCCCCACGCCCCAGGGCACGGCTTGGAGAGGCTCTTTTTCTCTTTTTGCCACCACCACCGCCAGGGGTTAAGGTTCGGTGGGGTCCAAAGCAAGACTAATGGGGCTGCCTGGCTGAGCCCCCAGCCCTTCCCCAAGCCTCAGGGTGCTGGAGGGTGGGGCGCTGCACTCAGGGCGGGGCCTTACCCCAGGGGTGGCCACCTGAAGGTTGAAGGCGGCACTGGCCAGCGTGAAGCACTGCGAGAAGGACTGGGCGGACACACCTGCATGATGAACATCCCTGTGGGCACCAGCTCAGTGCAGCTTGACCCCACGGGCACCCGGGAGGCTGCGGAGCCAGCACGGTGCCCACGACGGGTGGCTCACCTCCGACGTACACTAAACCCTGGCTGAGACCACTCTCTGGGGGCCTCTCACAGCCCTCAAACGCCCCCTGCCCCCAGTGGATGGAACTCCGCCCGGACTCCTAACCCACACCCCAGCTCAGGGGTGCCTCCCGCCTGCTGAGCACCAGGGCTCAGCCAGTTGTGACTTGTGGGCTGACCTGCCCTCAGCCCTGGCCCGCCCCCGCCACAGTGGGCGCCCCCTTTGCTGCACCCTCCAACAGAACCTGTGCTGCCAACAGGGGAGCCTGCCGGCCTCGCCCTCAGCCACTCCTGTCGTTGCCGCAGCCAAAGACGCCACAGAGCAGGAGCCCAAGGCCAGCGCCGCCACCTTCACTCAGCCCGGTCAACAGGAAGCGCCCTGCGTGTGCGTGTGAGCCAGCCCGGGTCCTCACAGCGTGAAGAGCAGGGACAGGGCGACATGGGACCGCCAGGCCCAAGGGTCAGCTCTGCTTGTGACCCACCTTCTCAGAAAGGCCACAGCTCCCAGTCTGTGTCCACCTGAAAGCTGCCTGCGTACCCCCACTCCTGCCCCGGGGCCTCCGTCCCCTCCGGGTCGCCTGCCTGAGCTCCCCTCCATGAGAGCTACCGGCCCGGCCCAGGCCCCCAAACGCTGGCGGAGGGCCTGACGGGGGTGGGGGACGACGACCACCTGCAGTTTGGCCCTCGGGCTTGCTGTCCCTACGGCAGGCCAGGGCCACCGAACCGGATGCGCCCCCAGCAAGGTTCTAAGGCGTCTGGTGCGCGCGCCCGGGGATCCGCAGGTGCACGCTTCCCCGAGACGGCGCGTTCTTCACCGGCCTCCGCAAGAGCCGAGCCCGGGCCGCGTCCCCTGCCTTCCCGGCCCTCTGAACCCCGCCCCGCACTCGCGCTTTGCTTTTCGCGGGCAGCTCCGGGCCCCGCACTCTGCTCCAGGTCTGCCCGCTCCCCGGTGACCCGAGAGCCTTCCCTCCGCGCAGCCGGCCCCGAAACGCTGGTCACGGCAGAAACGGCCCCTCCGCCTCGAGACAGCGGCCGCGCCCCAGGCCGCCGGACGGGGCAGGGCTCGGGGGCCGACGGGCCCGGCGGTAGACGGGCAGCTCCAACACGCGCCCCGGGGCCCGGGAGCCCGACGCCCGGAGGAAGCACCGAGCGGCCCAAGGCGCCGTTTCAGGGGCGCCAACCCCGCCCCGGCTCACCCTCCGCGGCGCCGCTGGCCACGAGCAGGCAGGCGGGTCGGCTCGGCAGCCGCTCGGCAGCCATGGACGCGGGTTCCACTGGGCGTGGAGGGTCGCGGGGGCGGGGGAAAGAGGGGCGGAAGGAAGCGAGGCCGGCAGGACGCAACACGCAGCACCGGAAGGACGCAGCACGCAGAGTGCAGCCGGGGAGGGCTTCCGCGCGCTCCTGCTCTAGGCGCATGCGCAGCCCCGCCCCGTCGCGCCCTTCCGGCTGCCCCCTGCTCCCGGTCCAGGTTTGGGTCCCGGTCGGGGTCCGGGTGCTGGTGACCCCGGGCCACTGCGTCCCTCCCTGCGAGCTGCGTCCCCGGCCCTCCAGGGACAACGCGAGCTCGGTGGTCGCGGGGACCTGCAGGGCGGTGGGCGAGGCGTGCCGGGGGCGCGGGGCTGGAAGCCGAGTGGGCGAGGCCCGGGGAACCTGCCCAGTGTCGTGCGCGGGTGCCGGGCAGCAGCGGGGCGACGGCGTGGACGGCGTGGGAAGGTGACAGGATGAGGGGCTGCGGGGTAGGAGTTGGGGGGCGGTGGCGCGGCTGAGGGGTCTCACGGAGGAGTCTCCCTGCGTTCCCTGGTTCCAGGCAGAGGGAACTGCGGCCCGGGGGCCTCGGAGGCCCTGGGAGGGCTGGGGGGTCTGGGGACCAGGGAGGAAGGCTGCAGGGGTCCGGCGGGCAGCGGAGGTAGGGGAGGGACAGCGAGCGGAGCCCAGGGCCGCTGGAGTTTCGGCCTGAGCTCCTTGCAGAATGGGATGTCACCTCCGGAAACGGGGGCGCATCGGGCTTGCTGGGCTTGCTGCCGCCGCGGTGCTGGCTGTGGGGTTCAACCCCGCTCTTTGCTGCAGGATGGAGGGTGCTCTCCTGGTGCAGCCCTCAGCAGGGCGCCGTTGTGCTATCCTCCAGCTCCACCCGGCAGTCACAGCCCCCTGACCCCAATAGGCTCCTAGCTCAGGCAGGGCGGGGCCGGGCCCCAGTGCCCGGGTTGGGGAAGGGGTTAGAGTGAGACAAGCAGACCTCAGGTCAGAGGTTTCTGGCTCTGGGGGTCCCCGGGTGCACGTATGTGGGTGTCAACCTGGGAGGTGGAGGAGCCGAGGAGGGGTGGGAAGCTGTGGGATGCCAGCACAGGTCGGGAGAATGGCTGGTCTGTGGGTGCTGGCGTGTGAGTGTGCATGCGTGCTCACAGGCATGTGCACCCTGCTGTACACCCAGGCCAGGGGCCCCCTTTCAACACCTCTGCACAGCCCAGGGTTGCTTCTACCCCCACCCCCTGCCCAGGGCCTGGATTTCTCAGGCTGAGCCCCAAGCCCGGTGCAGAGGGGCTGTCCCAGGCTCCTGCCCACGGCTTGCCAGGCCACACCTGGCCCTCGGACTCCACAAGCAGCTTGCCCATGGCAGGGACACCTGCAGGATTTAGAGCAAGATAAAGGGCCAGTGTAGCTCAGCTGGGGGGTGGAGGGCGAGGAGGAGTGCCATCCCCCCTCCTTAGGAGCTGGTACCTGACCAGGTGTAGGGCACACCTGGTTACATGTAGGGCTGCAACAGGGAGCAGTGGGAGGCAGCTCCTGTCGGGCAGAGCATGGGGGAGACCTGTAGGTCCCAAGGTGCAGCCATAGGGAAGGGGATCTCCCTGCTGCAGGGATGTCCAGGGTTGCCCTGGGTGGCCTGCTCTCTGCTCTGCCCCACCCCTGTGAGCCTTCTCCCCCACTCATGCTCGGGGTAAGTCCCAACATCCTCAGGTGTGTACTTAGGCCCGAGCGTGGCGTCCAGGCCCCTCAACATGCATGCAGGTGCTTGGGGCATCTCAGGACAAGTGCCCAGGTGGGATAGGTAAAGGTGGCCAGGCCAGGGGAGGCCTGGGGGCTGGGCACCAGGGGCCCAGCCGGAGTAAGTGGCAGTAACCTTGAACCTGGACTGGGTCCTTTGGGTTTCTGGGGCATGAGGTATGTGGTGGTCACAGGACACTTCAGTCACCATAGGAAGGCTTCATGTTCCTTTTCTCTGAAACTACCTCTGCTGGGGTCAAGCTCTGAAGAGGCTTGGCGGTGGGAGGCGCAGGGGAATCCTGGGGGGCTTTCAGTTGCAGGGGAGGGCTGAGAGTACCAGCCACTGCCTCTGACCCTGTGGCTGGGGCTCTCCAGTCTCCTGGTCACCCTTTCCTGCCTTCTGCAGCATATTCCTCCTTTTCTGTGCCTGTCTGAGGAGGCTGGTGCTTTTGCACTCACTACTCTCATCTCTGCCTGAAATGCTGAAGCCTCTTCTCTGCCCATCAAACTCCTAAGCATCGCTCAAGGCCCACAGGCACCCGAAGGACTGTTTGCCCAGTACCCTCTTTTGCTGCTCTGAGTGCCACACCCTGGCCACCCTGGGGTCCTTTCAGCAGAAGGAGGGTGTGGAGGAGCCAGAGGCAGCCCTGCTTCCAGCTGTGGCAAGGTGCGCCGTCTGCCTGGCAGGGCCGAGCTCCAGCTTCGCCTCTGGCTGGTGCTGGGCCAGGTGGATTTACAAAGCCTTAGAACCAGAGCACCTATGAGTGATTCTGAGCCAGGATGAGAGACGATGCAGCTCCGAGGTTGGGGCCGTGAGGCGTGGCAGGGCTGCAGTGCGAGGGGCCCCGTGGTGCGGCCTGGCCAGGCAGGCAGGCAGCATAGGTGCCCTGGGGTGGGGGTGGGGGGCAGTGGGACAGTGGGCCGGCCTGGCCGAGATGCCCCCAGGGTGGGGCACAGCCTTGGGCTCTTTTCCCCGTGGTCTGCTGTCCAGGCCGGGCACTGCCCGACTCCCTGCTGCCCGGCGTCCTTGGGTTCCAGTGCTGGGAGAAACCTAGGGTCCGAGGGGGGCGGCTTGGGGGCTCCCCGTGACCGCAGGTGCTCCCCGGTCACTGGCCCCACCAGCAAGGGGTCCGGGTTCCAGGCACGTGGCCTTGGCACTGTCCACTCCCCTGCCGGGACAGGGCCGTGTGCCATCAGGGCAGCCGAGGGACCAGGTGTCCGAGCTCAGAGCGCGCACCTGCTGGGCTGTGGTGGGGGAGGGCGGCATGGGTCCCGGGCATCCGTCCCCAATGGCACCGTCCATCTGAAATGCCTTTGCCTGTTCTGTTCGTACGAGCTGGTTCGCAGTGTAAAGCCCCTGGACGGTGGGCGCCTTTTATGTTGGGTGTTTGTGTTGGCCCTGAGTAGGCCAACACAATAAAAAGTCATCGCGGCCCGCCCCAGGCTTCCCCAAGGAGATTTTTCCTTTTCGAAGGTCCCTTCACCCCTGGAGCTCGGGGATGTGCAGCGGCATCCCCACGGGCACGGGGAGGTGGCCGTAGCCGCGGGTGGGGCGTGAGGAGGAGCTGGCGATGGGGCTACGTCCAGGTCGGATGCTGGGGCCTGAGGGGCAGCCACGAGGGTTAGACACCGGCCTCCTCCATGCACATGACGTGGGCTCCAGAAGGATCGAAGCCCTCGGTGGACACGTTAGCCAAGCACAGGGCTTGCTGACTGAGCTTAGACGGGCACCGGAGGGGTGCGAGGATGGCTCGCAGGGAGAATTCTCTCTTGCTGTGTGGGAGACCCAGGTTCGATTCCCGGCCCGTGTACTTCCCGAAAAAACAAACAACAAAAATTCAACAAATGGTGCTGCAATGACAGGGTACTCACATGGAAAAAGAATGAAATGTGACCCTGCCATACAGTATATGAAAAAGAAGGATGCCGGAAAATGCACAGTTATGTGATGAAAAAAAAAAAATCATGTAATCATACACTGCATTAAAGAACAAATTAAAATCTTAAAAAAAAAATCCAAACTGCGGTCTCCTTAGGGCAATGCTTTCTTCCCGAAGACCAGACACTGGTGGCTGGCGGCTGGCTCTGCTCTTCGCGTTTCGGTGATTGTAGCTTCCAGCGCCCGTGGCTTTCCCTTTCATTCCCCACGTGCACCATTTATGAAGACCCGTGGAGAACAAGGTGGGTCCTTAAAGGCGCCTCAGCAAAAGGAGCGACTCACAGTGGGTCCACAGCACCAGGGCGCTGTAATTGACTGTCCTGGGTTAGATACAGCTTCAGTCCCCCGTACCATCCCCCCAAATCCAGTTGATGGATACAGATTTTCATCAGGGAGCTGGAACCTAACTCCCCGCTCCTTAAGGGTGGCCGTGCATAATGTTCCTTTCAAAAAGGACATACAGGTTGTCAGGAAAACCAGTAATTTCACATCGCAGAAGCCTGACAAGTAGAACCAGTGCTGGGTGATGAGGTTCGACAGCAGTGACGAGTCTTCCTGGGAGTCTGAACCCTTCCCGGGGAGTGGCGGGAAAGGCGCTTCCCCATCGAGGCCTTCCTGCGGGAGCAGGAGAAAGTCATCGGTGAAGCTCGGCTGCAGGCAGAGTTCCCGGCCAGTCCCCCTTGTGTGGTCAGCGGCCGGCTGAAGAGCTCCCAGCCAGGGTGAGCCTAGACCGACATGGGGGCGAAATGCAAGCCGGGGTCCTGGAGTGGAATATGGAATAGAAAAAGATGCTGCAGGTGATGATAATGTGTCTATATTGGCTCATAAATTGTAACATGCAGCTTAAGACCAAAAATGGGAAGACAGAAAACTGGATTTCAACTACATGATAAAACTGCACAATCTGGACAATTTTCTGTAAATCTGAAACTATTCTAAGGTACTAATTTACTAAACAACGTTGTTAGATTTTTCCTAACATTTCTTGTATAATCATTCCTACTATTATTAATTCCCTCTTTAACTAGCCCTATTACTTTATAAATATTATTTATGATAGAAAATAATCCATGATAATGTTGTCAAGTAAAAGTCTTATACATATGTTTGATTATCAGCGTATTTGTGTATACTTACACATCACATTGTAATTGGGTCTTTTTGGCTAAAAAAAAAAAGGCCCAATGGAAGAAGTGCAGTGCAGTGAGGTAAAAAAAAATAAAAACCATCTGGAAATTAGATCTGAAGGGATTACCTAGTGTGCTGGTTCAAAGCTGTGCCGCACCCCAGAAAAGCCACAGTCTTTAATCCTCATTTAATATTGCTGGGTGGGCTCTTTTTTATTAAGTTGTCTCTGTGGAGATGTGAGCCACCCATTCCAGATGGAGTCGCTTCCTGGAGCCCTTTAAGAGGGAATCGGGGGAAAAGCTCAGAGCCAACAGAGCCCCCACAGCCAGAGACCACTAGAGATGCAGAAGGAAAACGCCCCGGGGAAGCCTAATGAAATGAGAGAGCGAGGGGACATGGCCACGGGCCCTCCCACCGAGAGGTGTTCTGGATGGTAGCAGCCTTTTTTTTTTTCTTTTCTTTATTTTTATTCCATATGTTTTACTCGTCTGTTGATAAGGTAGATAAAAGGAGCATCAGACACAAGCTTTTCACAATCACACAGTCATATTGTGAAAGCTATATCATTATACAATCATCCTCAAGAAACATGGCTACTGGAACACAGCTCTACATTATCAGGCAGTTCCCTCCAGCCTCTCCATTACATCTTGGATAACAAGGTGATATCTACTTAATGCTTAAGAGTAACCTCCAGGATAACCTCTGGACTCTGTTTGGAATCTCTCGGCCATTGACACTTTATTTTGTCTCATTTCGCTCTTCCACCTTTTGGTTGAGAAGGTTTTCTCAATCCCTTGATGTTGAGTCTCAGCTCATTCCAGTATCTCTGTCCCACGTTGCCAGGAAGGTCCACACCCCTGGGAGTCATGTCCCACGTAGTCAGGGAGGGCGGTGAGTTTGCTTGTTGTGTTGGCTGGAGAAAGAGGCCACATTGGCATCAGCCTTTCTTGATTGAAGGTAACCTCACGCTGGTGCCTTACTTTGGACATTTATACAGCCTTAGAACTGTAAACCTGTAATGCAATGAATTCCCTTTTTAAAAGCCAAAATAATAAGTCGCAGAGCTTACATGATAAAGGAAACTCTGGCTGTGCTCAGTGCAGTGACAGCGGGAACTGTGCGGCCAGCACAGGGTGGATGGAAGGTGGGCCAAAGGCGGCGGAGGGATTCGCACACTAGCGGGGGCGCGGAGTGCAGACGAGAGAGACCTGAGAAGAATGGGGAAGGGCACCTGCCTGCGATGTTGGGGTCCCCAGCAGGCCGGGGACACCTGCGGCTGGCCGGGCTCGCAGCTCCTAGAGGGGGTGGGCGGAGGGAGGAGGCCACGCTGGGCCCTCGGCCGCCAGGTCTGCGGTCCCTGGGCCTCAGGACACCATCTGGTGGGGGGCGGGAAGGGGGGAACAAGGGGCACCCCCGGAGAGGCCGCAGAGGTGGACCAGTGCCCATCAGCCTCATGCTGCGTCCACTTGAACTGGCCCTGGGCGCGGGGGGTGGGTGACTGCAGGCGACACGAGGGCGGCCAGGGTGGGAGGGTGGACACGGGTTGCTATCCAGAAGATAGGCCGGGACAGACACAGCGACAGGGCTGGGGTCGCAGGTGACAGGATGACCCGACGAAGGCCACATTAAAAAATTAGGGCACATGGTATCTGAGCTGAGGGCGTCGGAGCTCTCTGCACAGGATCTGCAGGATTCCTGTGACTCTGCTGATACGTGAAGTTACTTCCAGACAAACGTTAAAGGACCTGGGGAGGGTGCACCCCGACGGCCGTGGGTGTGCAGGGCGGGGGCTGGACAAGGGCACCCCGACGGCTGCGTCTGAAGTTGGGAGACTTGGGGCAACCTCAGGGTCCGTCCGCGGAGACTCGGTGCATCGCGGGAGGTCAGCCGTCGGCGGGAGGGCCGGAGGGTGTGGGGGTGGGGGACACGGCCCGGGGTCACCGCTGCGGCCCCCCCACAGCGAGCCCACTGCGACGCCAGACGGGCTGTTTTTTGTGTGTTTTTTTTTCACGTGAAATTTTTTATTTCCCAGCACATATACAAGTTATGCTTTCACTGCACTGTAATCAGCATCTACAAAAACAGTATGCATGCCTTAATAAAAAATACTGTATCGCAAAAAAAGCTGACCACCATCTATGCCGTTGAGAGTCAAAATCTTTTGGCTGGTGGAGGGTGCTGCCTTGATGCTGATGGCTGCTGATTAATTAGGGTGGCAGCTGCTAAAGTTGGGGCGGCTGTGGCAATTTCCTCCAATAAGACAGCCATGAAGTTTCCCACATTGATTGATTCTTCCTTTCAGGAAATATTTCTCCTTAGCATGCAATGCTGTCTGACAGCATTTTACCCACAGTAGAACTTCCTTTGAAACTGGAGTCATTCCCCTCAAACCCTGCAGTTGCTTTATCAACTGAGTTAGTGCATTATTCTAAATACCTTATTCCAACAGCGTTCACAGCATCCTCATGAGGAGCAGATTCCATCTCAAAAAAAACACTTTCTTTGTTTCATTCCTAAGGAGCAACTCCTCATCTGTTCAAGTTTGATCATGAGATTGTGATAATTAACTTCATCTTCAGAGTCCACGTGTAATTCTTGTTGTCTCGCTCTTTCCACCAAATCTGCAGTTACTTGCCCTGCTGTGCTGTTGAATCCCTCAGAGTCCTGCAGGGGGCTTGAATCAGTGTCTTCCTAACTCCTGTTAATGTTGATATTTTAACCTCCTCTCATGAATCACGAATGTTTTTAAAAGGCATCTAGTCCGGGGACTCCGTGCGTGGATAGTTCAGTGGTTAGAATGTCCGCCTTTCGTGCGGGAGACCCGGCTTCCATTCCCGGACCATGCCCCAAAAAGGAAAAAAAAAAAAAATTACATGAGTAGAACAGTGACTCCTTTTCAGAAAGTTTTCGATTTACTTTGCCCAGATCCATTAGTGGAATCACTATTTATAGCAGTTACAGCCTTATAAAATATATTAAATCTCAAGATTTGGAGGTCGAAATGACTCCTGGGTCCACGCATGGGCTGCAGAATGGATGCTGTGTCAGTAGGCTGAAAAACCACATTAATGTTGTATGTTCCCATCAGAGGTCTCGGGCGATCAGGCGCACTGTCAGTGAGCAGTAACATTTTAAAAGGAATCTGGGGTGGCTGCCGTGGCTCAGCGGGCAGGGCTCTGGTGTGCTGGAGGTCTGGGGTTCGATCCCTGCTGCCTCCTGCCCATATGCAAATTTAAAAAGAAAAAAAAAAGGAATCTGTTTTTCTGAGCATTAGCTTTCACAGTGGGCTTAAAATATTCAGTAAACTCTGTCGTAAACAGATGTGTTGTCGTACAGTCTTGTTCCATTTAGAGAGACTAGGCAGAGTCGATTTAGCATAATTTTTTTTTTT